>OMNM01034676.1:0-20851 GCA_900302745.1 Parablennius parvicornis | reverse complement strand
GGGTAGTGGCCTAGCATGGCTTCAATCTGATTATCTAGTGCAGTTGTAATCAGCTAATCACTGATTGCCAACAAGCTGCGTCACATGTTGCCTGAACTGGACGTCCACGAGGCTTTCAGTCATGCTTTCGCTTCCAGGACTTTCAGGGCCAATTTGGTTTGATGGATTCAGACGTGAATCAGCAAATGATTTAGAAATGTACCAGAGGAATAAAAACAAACCGTTAATAAAATTATGACCACTAACATATGAAGTCGATGACACTGAATGTGTTTATCATAGCAACCGTTTGAGGAATAAATCACTCAATTGTTAATTATTTATATCTCTTTCACTGAGATGATGTGTTAGATGCTGAAAAATCAACAATTTTTTAAGATATCAGCACATTTGGTATAGTCCTGGTGTTTAGTGATCAGTATCAAACATTAAAAAAAGAATAAAAGAAAATTGGTGAATTTATAGAAGGATTGTGGCCTGTTGAGGCTCGTTGATGCATGTTGCGATTGAAGGCTGGCCCATTTGATCCCATCCAACCGAAAAGCAACTCTAGCTAAAACTGCTGCTCATGTTAACGCTGGTCCGTATTGAAAATTGTCAGTCACTGATCAAAGAAGCAACCACGTTGCCACTGTTTCATTCACGGCCATATTGGATCTCCTAAAAACATTGCCAAATGGCTGATTGTCGGGCCTGTGATGACAGGCGAATATATTCTGGATGACCTAAATAACAACTCTCCTCTTCCCGTCGATCTTTATCAGGTCTAATCAAGTTTTCTGATGTTCTGTATGCTTGATAAATTGGCACTAAGTTTTGTTTTGTCTTGTTCTTAAGTCTTTATTATCAAAGATAAACTTGAGCACGTTCTAATAATTGTACTTTCCAAAGCTATGAACTCAAGACATTTATACATTTGCCATAGTTTTAAAAACTGCCTTGTTTTTAATAGACTCATAAGGGTGGAGGGCATTGGGGATATTGTACATACATAAAAATTTTATTTGGTTTGAAATGTGACATGTATTTCTAAAATTACTAGCAGGAATGCTACCGAAACCTAACTTAGTTATTTCTATGTTTGACCAACCTATCTAATAATGATGGAAAAACATTTGTTTCGTCTCCCATCAGTGTTGCTGTTCCCTACATGGTATTGTGGGAGAAGGAAGGAGTGGACGAGTCGAGCTGCAGCTCGTTCTCTTCATTATATGGTTCAGCTGTAAAGCCACTATGTGTTTTAAAAAAATGACTTTTATTTAGATCAAGCTAGAATGATGTGTGGATGTACGTGACACGGTGCAGCCTGTGGTGACTGCAGTAACGGAGACAGAGACGAGTGCTGATTCTCAAAGGAGTAATACATTTTATGTTTGGGCCAAATTGCTGGATAATGAACTGAAGTTTGATCCAAGTGACTGTGGTTTGGATTCACTGAGAAAACAGTCTTCGAGCAGTTTCTTGTGAGATGACGTGACAACGCAAATGTAGTTCTGTGAAGCCAAACGTGTGGCGCCTTGCTGAAACCAAGGAACGATCGTCACGTTACTGCAGCACGACTTCAGACTGGCGGATGGATCTGGAATGTCGAGCGACACAGGAAGAATTTCAAACCTCGCTTTGTCTACTGGAAAATAGGAATACCAACCACGGCAACTTTCTTCATCTCGTCATACAAGTTCTGGTTTGCATGAATGAATTGAGTCACAGTGACTTTTTAACCCTGTGGCTGTTGTTTGTGTTACATGTGTTTTGTTTTAAGGTTTTGGTGACTAAAATGCAACAAGCACTTCTGTGGCTGTAATTGGCAACAAACGAGTAATGGGCAACGAATACAAACTGAGGACGAAGACTTGGCCGTACTTCTGCTCGTGAGATCTGCTCATTAGAGAATATCAGGTTTCCATCTGGTGACAGAAGAAGCCTCCCGTCCTGTGAAAATGCTGCTTAACAGCCAGGTCTAGGGTCTCCAAATAATCCACTCTTCCAACTCAAACTTAGCTTCTGATGTTGGCGTGTAAACACTTCCTGTTGGCATCCAGCTCGAGGCAGACTTTGGCAGTAGTTTCTGCTGTAGCCATGCAGACAGTTGGTACCGCCCTGCTCGTCAACACGTGGCGTGTGCATGATAGTGAGGCTGCAGAACACCAAGGCCACGCTGAACGGAGCAGGTAATGGACGGTCCTGCTGCTTTTTGACCATCTCAGAATTGAAGTGAGTCGCAACCTGATTTCCTTTTTCTTTCTTAAAATATCCTTTTGTTCCATCCTCAATTAAGCTGACATTCTGTTGATTCATATTGTAAACACAGAGCGTTTCATACAGATTTATTTATTGCAAGTGGTGCAACTTCATATCTTACTGATAAAACCCAGTAAAGTATTGAATTATATATTGGAGATGAACAGATTTTTATTTTTTTTTTAATGATTATAATTGCTGAGAAATGGCCTCCATCTGATAATCTGAAAGAGTGTCATCAAACACTGGTAAAACTGTTTTGTCTGTTTAATGTCTTGATGGCTGTTTTCAGTGTGAGAGCAAAGATTTCTAATGTCTCTTGTTCTTGTTTGAATGAATCAGCTCATCAATGCATGGAGATCCTAAAATAAGTTGATTCCTCCCTTCCACGAGCCGATATTCATCGTATCCTGCGATAGTTGCTGGTTCAGAAATGTTAATAAATTAGTAACAATAACTTTAATATTCTTAACCACATGGCCTCTTTTAGTTGTTGTTTTAGTTGTTTTTTTTTTTTTTTTTTTTTTATAATTCCTGTAAGTTGAGAACATTTCCTGCATCACACATCCTTAGATCCTGTTACCCAGTTTGATGGATCCTTCCTGGCTTTCATGTGATTTTCTGGTCACGTTGTGTCAATGTTACGCTGAATGATTATCGGAGCAATGCACCAGAAAGCTGACCCAACAAAAACGGCCGAAAGCAACTCGATGTCATTAATAAATGCAACTCCTTCGCACACTGCCCTTATTTGCTTGAGTACATTACTATTGATATATTTTAAAGAATTTCCTAAATGACATTGTTTTTATACTGCTTAAATAATGAACCTTGACATTGGTCTGTGTTTTGTGGTAAAGTGGTCGATCCCTGTGGGACCCTCCTGTTGGGTTTGTTAGTTGGTGCCTTGCTTTGGATTTTAATACTTTTGTTGCCAGAATCCTGAAGATTCTTTGATGTGGCTTTATTGGAGGTTGACACGTTTCTTCTAATGTCATCCTGGGTTGCTCTGGTTCACGTTGTGTCACATGTACGGTGGCCCAGAAGGGCCAGTAGCACAACACAACTGCAAAAAGCAGTTGTGTTGTGTTGCTGGTCCTTCTGGGCCACCGTACACATCGCTGTGCCAAGTGTCACGTTGTACTTATTTTAAAATATAATAGAGAGAGTCGCTTTGAGATGCTAATGTGGCCTTATTCTGGATCTGATCTAAAAGCGGAATACTTTTGTCTTTTGAACTCCTGCTCTGGTGGGTGATTTCGAACCCCGGTCGCTGGCCTTTCAAGATATTTGATCAGTCGTAACCATGGTTACAGAACAGAAGCCACAGAGCTCAAGGATGGAGATGGAAGATGACTTTGGGTAAAAACAGCAAGATAATACCGAAAGTCCTTCAGGAAAATATATCATTGAAGGAAGAGTGAAAACTGCAAGCCAGGCTGTACTTTTGAATTAAAATAGTGTTTTCTAAGCTGCAGAACGTGCTCTCACTGATGTGGATGGCTCCCGCTTGGAGCCAGAGGTCAGCTCCAGCTCGACATGCTGGCGAGGCTCGAGGAGCCGCCGCTGCCGCCGCCGCTTCATTCTCAGTCTGCCGTCGACAGTGAAATGGCTGTTCGTCTCTATTTCACGTTGTGGCTCTGGGCCAAGATAATAGTCCATTATTTCTCATGTCAGGTCTACGGCTGTAATTCTGTTGGGCTTGTCATTTTTTTTCCCTCCATTTGTCCTCTTTCCTTCAATCACCCGCTCTCAGTCAGGGACTGTGTGTTCTTCTGTGCAACGCTGCCTGAGGCGCCACGTCAGCTTTAAACTCCCTCAACCAATGTTTTAGGATGTGTTGTTTGGTGACACCCCTGGATTAATACCGTACTTTGTTTCGACTTTCAGACACACGTTTCTATGATGACGTTGTGGTTCCAGTCAGAGGTATTTATGAAGAAAATCATTTGTGGTGAATTTCATCAGGTCACACCAGCTTCCGCTCTTACTTGAACCTTTTTAATACCTGCAGCTCTGAAAAGTGGGAGTTCCCATATTAATACAAAAGATTACGGTGCCATCAATATTGCTGACCTGAAGACAAATTCATCTAAGTCCAAATCTACTTGACAACTTTTGAGGTGACAACACCTCATTTTTGCATTTCTGTTTCAGCCAAGTTTCGTGGTTCTCTATGTTGTTCACAAATGGTGCCAGTATGAAACCTACTTCGGTCAAGGCAGATTAATAACTGTTGATAGGAATCTAAACGTTCGTGTTAAACTCCTAAACTCTAAACAGTAAAGCAATGTTTACACGACATTGTTTCAAGCGTAAACGCATCATTTTGGGGTTTTGGTTTCAGAAAAGTTGTACGAAAATTTTTGACAATGATTTGTGTTTATGGGGGAACTGCAGAAACACTGAAAAGAATGTAGTTTTCCTGTACGGCCACCAGTGGGTGCTGTTGGTTATTTTTTAATGAAACCACACGCTGAAAACAATCAGCTCTAAACATTAACAGTTAACACAGTCATTCTATTAGACAGACGACTAAGTCGGACTGCTATTACAGTGACTGTCAAAATAAAAGTACCAAGTCCAGGAGAATATAGACTGGGAGTGATGACATCACAGAGGAAACATTGTTCTTATGGGCCAGCTACTGAGCATGTGCACAACAATGCATTTGTACGGCTGTGGTGGGCACGAGCAGCAGCAGGTATCTGTTGTCTACGAGGAGACAAACGTGTTTAAAAAGTTGAGTTTTCCGGGACTCTGAGCACCGGTGTGGAGTAAACGGACACCCAAAATGCAAGAAAAGTTTTCAGTTGTTCCTTGAAAACGCTGTTGTTTAAATGTGGCACTAGAACAACACTGACTGACATCAAGTTGTTACACAATCTCTACGACATAAAATCGAACCTCAGTCACTTTTCACTTGTTCTTCAACTGTTTTCCCATTTTTCACGCCGCTGTACTGACTGTGGTCAAAGGTCTCACTTTCCCAGCTTTCCCATCTCGTCTTTAACAGGACCTCATGTATAAATTAGAGTCACCGCTAAGTGTGGAGTCCGGACAGGAAGAACCAGACGGCTGGCAGTCTGACAGCTGGTTTCCATGTTCACTGCAAATTAAAAAGTGGAAGGGAAAGTGATCAGTTCTGCTCTGATGCTGCTGCTGCTGTGTGCCGTCTTTATCTGCCTCCACTTTCTTCCTCTTCTTCCAACTTCCAAGCTCTCATTTGCTCTACTTTTTACACGCTGAATGCAGAGGATGCTGTGATAGATTTTGTGTGGTGCACTGAACCATCGACGCTCAGAGGGCACAAAGTACATCCATTCACGGCCGGGACTAAGAAGTGGATTGCCACGTCAGTCTAATTCAATAACATGTGTAATCCTGCCTCGGATTTTCAAATGAAAAAAGGAGGGGGGGATCGTCGGCATTAAGATGTTGTCAGGCGGCGTGATATTAAATAGAAATGTGGGATTGAAACACGGGAGGCTTAAACAGAAATGCACACTCTGAGTTCCATTAACCAGTTTCTGACAGGCTGGGAGTCTGAGTGGTGTGTGTGTGTGTGTGTGTGTGTGTGTGTGTGTGTGTGTGTGCGTGCGTGTGCGCCCCATACTGCCAGAAGAAGCTTATATCTATTCTTATGTTTGTCTCCAGACTTCAAGGTTCAAGTGTGACCACACTGAAGTCTGTTTTATTCACGTCTCAGCCACTAGCTCCAGTTTAGTGTGTCCCTGTGTGTTGGCTAAATTATGCAAAGTCCATCATCATTATTCACATCATCTCTGTCAGAGTTGAAGAGCTATAAATATTTTAGCCTGGTTGCACACCTCTGAGTCTCTCCGCGTGACGTGGATTCACAAAGTTTGGGTGTAATTTATTTAATTTTGCTGACTCGGCACTGTCCTAAGACGTCGCTGGGAATAATAAGGCTGTGCAAGACGTAATCAATCAAAGGTTCTAGCATTTAATCGCATGAATTAATCGTCCTTTTCTGTGTTATGATTTAGTGAAAAACAACCGACAAAAACGAGCGTAAATAAAGTTTGTCAACACAAGTTACCTCTGGTACTGACGGTACTTTTCACAAGAGACAATAAAGTATGTTTGCTTGGAGGAGGAGGAGGAGGAGGAGCAGCAGGAGGAGGAGGAGGAGTGAGAAATCTGGTATATTGGCTTAATAGTTCGAAATTACCTAATCACTCATCAGTGGGCAGAAGTTGTCTTCAAATGAATTAATGTAATCGTCTGAATGCTTTTACCTTATTAAACTTACCAAGAGGCAGCACATATTATAAGTAAAATATAGCAACTAAAAACGATTAAATATCGCTCTAGAAATTCAACTTCCATTTAGCGTCGTTAGAATCCAGGTTAAATGCAGAACGTTCAAAATGTGATTCGATCATACTTGCTTTTGACAGGTAGACATTTTGAATATGAGCGAAGCAGTTGGTAATTTAATTGACGCTGTATGTAACGTGCTTTTTGCTCTGAGTGTTTTACTCAGTTGTACTTTACCTACCACCATATGAGGTGGAATGAAATTCTCTGAGGTCCGTTCCAATCAACTAAAAAACACTTTTAAAACACTCACTAGAAACATAATCGCAAAGATATTCAGGATAAATTGAAAAATATGCATCTTAAAATTCTTCAACAAAGCAAATGTGGTACACGTGGATGACTATGAACACTGGAGACATATAAGGCAGGCTTACCTCCTGCTGTGTGTCATCTTGGAAATAGACCACACAATCATCTGAAGGGATTCCAGGTTGAGAAACGCTGAGAGAATATCCAGTGAACCGCAATTCTCTTCAAGGTGTGTTGTTGATGTGCACAGGAGAGTGAACAAACACAAATCATCACAGATGACAAACAGCCACTAGTTGTTGTGACCAAAGACTGCAGAAAACATTTCACTGGAAAAAAATGCCCCTTTGAAAATATGATTTAAAAAAAAAAAAAAAGTATTTCAAGTTACTTAAAATAAGTGGGGGAAAAAATCTGCCAATAGAACAAGTGGAAATTGTTTTGGTAAGAATCCTTGAGTTAAGACATGATATTTAGAATATCAAGAACTTAAAATGAACTGGAAAAACTTAGTTAAACCTATGTTTTACCAGTATTTACAAGCTTTCTGTCTTGTGATAAGACAGAACTGTTCAAAAATGTTTACTTTTTCACTCAAAAATAGATTTTTGCTTTTATAATTTTCTTCTCAAGGTCTCCATTTAAGATATATTCAGCTCATTTTGAGTTGAATTATAGGAGTACTTCTTTAGATTTAAGACTGTCTTGCACTTGAAATAAGAATGTATTTAAAATAAATAAGATTACAATGGTTGAATTAAGCATTTTGAGGCAAAATATCTTTTAAAGTAAAGTGTATTTCTTACTTATACTAATCACAAGTCAGCTTCAAAAATGTATGAAATGTCAAATAAACCTGGTTTCTTCTAAAATTCAACTGAAAACAATATAATTTCAAGATTGTTTGACTTCACAAGATATTTAAGAGGCTTTGTCTGAAAACGAGAACCTCTGTCTTGCTGAAATATCACGTGTTCGTAAATAATCTCAAATCAAGTAGGATGGGAGATTTTGACTACAAACAAGAGAAATACACTTGGTAAGATTTTGAGTTTTTTGCAGAGTTGTTGAACACACAACAGGATGAACCTTGAAGCAGATCGACTGCAGCAGACGCCTCTGTTCATCGCTCCGTAGCAACGAGTCGCCGCCATCGCTGTTCCTTGCGGCCGCCTTCACGATGATCAAAAACGACAATATTGGTTCATTCAAGTTAATTCACGTTTGAGAGTTGTAGTTTCAGAGATTGTTGGGAAACGCTGAGATCAAACTACAATGTTGTCTACAATTTTTTTTTGTTTGTTTGTTTTTTTTTTACAACAGTTTTTCTACTTTTTGAACACTTGGTTCAGTCGATCAGTAATTTCCAGCCTGGGGTCTTGGATTCACTTTGAGCAGCTCAAATAACAGAGCTCAGCCTTTTCTGGTGTTTTCACACAATCTGAATAAAACCCATTAGAATCTAGAAGTGACCTGGGAAACTAGAAAACTGCGCATCTCCTTCATATGTCAGTGGGAGTGATAGCAGCCAGCAGCGTCTGGAGGAGTGCATCATTATTTTATAGACCATCAGAGTGGTACAAAGTGAAACTCCCGCACAGGGAAACTTTTGAACCGGCGCTCGGTTATGATCGGGAGGACTTGTTGTCCTACACGGAGAGGAGACGGCAACGCCTGCTCTTCCTTGCAGCTGGTCTCTGGTGTCACTTGTTGGACACGTCAACGTCTTCGTCAGCTATGAATCACTGATTTCTGACGTCTTTCCAGCTTTCAGTGCGCCAGCTGGGAGCGGCACTGCTGTCACGTTCCCATCAGGCTCGGTTCTGAGTTATGTGTAATTGGACCTTTATTAAAGCCTAACTCCAGAAACATTCCACTTTCATTGTTCTGAAGCTGTTCTTTGTCTTTTATGGTTGTCCTACCTCTGCTATCGCCTCACCGCGAGGAGCCACTCTGTTCGATCACTTTGAGGCGGAGAAGCATGCGGAAGCTTTAAAACCGAAGATGTATGACACACTTTAGTGTGTTGTTTAGTGGTGCAGAAAATTAATAACGAGCCCGAGCCGATTAATCAATGGGTGTGTTTCTCTTTGAGCTGAAAGCAGGAAACCAAACACATCTTTTTCTTTTTTTTTTTTTTGTTTGGCTCTGACATCTGTAGTAATGCTGAGAGGAACAGAGAGAAAATCGCTTCCAATGGTTTGAATTCATTAGCCTACTTCCAAATCTCTTGTTTTTGATCCACAGCAGCCGAAATGTGAAGCGCACACTGTGACCTCTTTCTGTGTGAGTAAAGATCCAGCCCATGTGGCACCGAGCTCACGTTTTCGCTTGATGTTGCCGCTGGTAGGCAGGTTTTAAGAAATAACCTCCATTTTCTGCCGCAGCAGAATCGCTGCAGTTGTAAACATTATTAATTTCTATGTGTGTGTTATGCAGTGTTAACACAAATGGAAAAAAAAAAACATTTTTCTTTGTTTCATTCCTATTGTTATAGTCCATCCTTCTCAAAATGAGTATTTTGGCAACATCCATTCATACACCCTGTTCACACACACTGCAAAAATATCACAAATATCAGTTATAAACACTAAATTGGAGAAAAATATTACTTAACTAGCGAAATGAATCTGTCCACGCAGCAAGTACATTTTACTTGCTAAGAAGTCTTGACACAAGAAATTGAAATCTAAAAGTTCATACTGTAAAATCGAGGACTGAAAATGAGTAAATAACCATTAAAACAAGCCAAATTTTCTATCACGTTTAAAAATAACCATTTGAAATCTTAGGCAAGAGCCAAATGATTTACAGTTCACCACAGTGTTTCAAGTGAAAAGGCATTGTTTTTGTTCCAGAATCCTTTTGTGCTGTTTGAAAAAACAAAGTATGTTTCCACGGAAACGCCAGAAACACTGAACATGGTGTAGTTAGCATGCCAGGCCACTTGTGGGTGCTGTTGTTTTTGTAGTGAAACTACACACACACACGCAGTAGAGAACACTTTGCCATAAATGTTAACACCGGGAGCACACAGACATCCCTACAGTTCGTTTCCCCCTGATTGTGCAGAGATGGAGTGGGAGTGTTTTTGAAAAGTTCCACCTTGGGAGCCTTTTTTTTTAAAGATTTCAATGGCTCTGAGCACTGCATCCCGAAATGCAGAAAAAGTTTTTCTATGTCACTTGAAGATGTTACATGGGCCTAAAAGTCAAGCAAGCTTTTTTCAACAAAATCCCCAATCTGCGTGTTCACAAGAAAACAAACTTCAGTAAAGACAACCAGCATGAGCAGATTGCTCGTGTTGTTGGTAACTAGCGTAAGGTGATAATGAGGCTAATTCTTTCTTTTTTTTTTTTTTTTTTGGGAAAGATTACCATTTTTTATAGGCTGACGATTTGGTTAAAAACTGCTTCAAGTGAGATTCTCTTGGCAAAAGGGAAAGATGATCAACGCCCTCTCTGGTTTACTTGTGCAGGATTATTTTTTAATGCGGGACGGGAAACAAGTTATTTCTCCTGCATCGTGAGTAAAGACACTTCACCAGCACATTTTAATCTCCGTTGAAAACAACACTCACCTCTCAAGCGATGATGCTGCTCAATGAACTAAAAGCATTTATTTCATATGAATCTCAGGAAGGTGCATGTTTATAATTAACTCATTGATCTTTTCTCTTTTGTATTTCTGTCTGGTCTCTGATGTCGCCCATTCCCACTGACAATAGCGCAGCTCATTTCGAGAACAAATCACGGCCTGTGCACGGGCATTGTTGTTACCCTCATGCGTCATTAACATGTACGTTGTGTGATTAGCATTCTCGCCTCATAGCGACATGGCTGTGGGTTTCTGTACGATGTATCCTTATTCCAGCATTCTTTCCAAATATTCATTTACAGAGGCAGCACACATTTCTAATGCCTTGTCATTTACACAATTGTTTATATTTGTTCTAATGATCTGCAGCCACTTTGGAAAATCTGAAGTTGATGATGCAAGCTGCACCAACATGGCTGTATGTTGTGAGTTAACAGTTATCTCTGTTATTGTCAGAATGAGTGCATATCATGACATACTGGCTAAAAATAACAAGACAGCTGGCCTTTGTAAGTTTTCATAGATGGACGTGATATATAATGACATGATATATAAACACACAATAGAGGAAACATAGTTAAATTATTAATAAAACTATTCAAACAGGCTATGTGGGAATATTTGATTTCAATCTTGAGGAAATTGAATTTTGACAGCTCTGCTTACATCTTTTGATAACTTGGAGTATGAATGAATTAATGAATGAATGAATGAATGAATGCATTTTATTTGGAACATACAAACATAAAAAAGAAAGAAAAGAAACATTTAGATTTTTAGTGATCAAATGGTTCTGGCAATGCTAATGGGATTTTGTTGTTTGTTATTAATTATAATGGTTTGTGGCTTCAATGTGAAGCTTCTACTGTGACTATTGCAGATCACTAAACATTAATGATCCTGGACCTCTGTGTGAACTACTATCTTTGTGAAGTCCCAAACTAAAACTTTTCACCAGAAGGTTGGAGGTTGCAGGCTGCTGGACTGGTTAGATGTTGATTTGTCATCATAGTTGAACTCAAAGGGAAATTAATCGCGGTCGATTGCAGTGCAAATGTTCAGTATCTATCCCATCTTGAGCTGAGGAAGCTCTCTCAGTGAGATGAGAAATAACAACGCAGCTCTCAAGGGCACACTGGGATTGTGACGTGTGCAACGTCTCGTGGAAACGGGCTTTAAGTACTTCCTTTAACAGTGAACGCAAAACATTTTACATGATATGACCGTATGACCGCGATCACATGAGGCTTCACCCTGTCAAGACATTTGGTCTCGAAACCAATGTGGTTTTGACAACCGCTACACCAATCTACTGTGGTTCATCGACTATTTGCCATCTTCTCATGACGATTCAACTGTAACAAACAAAGGTAAAGGAGGTGATCAGAAAAAGTCTTGCTCCGCAAACCTCTGAGAAACAAAACTCCTTGAAGAACACACAATTGTTTATGAGCTAAGCCATATTTTTATGATGTACTACGATATTATTTTCTGGAGTGCAGATGTTCTCAAAGAGGTCTGGCTGAATGCATATGAACAATAATCTATAATTTAGCAGAACTAATAGTTTTCTCCCAGCAGTATAATGGTATCTCATTCTTTACTTTAACAATGCAAAAGAAATGCAAAAACTTTAGTATGTAGGAATTTTTCATCTTATCTACAGACTTTAAAGAGTCTGGAGCTCCATCTTCTCTTTAAGACCTTTATTTTATGCTGTGGGCTTTGCCTTTGGTTTTTCATGGAAAGACACTGAGGCTGGGTTTCAGGCCCAGATTGATAGTTTGACAGGGTTGCTGATTTGATATGCGACCACCCCCCATCACTCACCAGGGCTATGAGAGTGCTAATAGGCAGGAGGAGTCAAGGCCAAATGGGATTAGTTTCCCTGTAGATGGAGCTGCTCTCGCTGTTGACCTTGGGAATTCTTTAATTGTGATTCCATATGAAGCCCATACAATCTGTTGACTGATCACTTGTAAATGCTGTGACAAACACATTCCTCGATTCGTCTTCGTCTCTCCAGTCATGGGTCCGTCTCCCGGGCAACGCGGGTTTGCAATGAAATATGATTGTAAACAAAGTCATGTTCCTCCTGCTCGGTCTTAAACAAGTTGTGCTTGCGAGTGACTCCGAATCAGTCACATGCTTTAAAAGATGACTGAGATGTAGAACCGGAGAGCTCAGAACGCCCCGCTGTGAGAATCAGAGGGAAATATTCCGACATCCCTCCCGTGGAGTCGTGCCTCCATCGTCTTGACCCAGGTGATTGCTCGACTCTTTGTTCACTTGGATGCGACGGCTCCCCGTCACACTGCCAGCACTGTCATGTGAGATAATTAACCGGAATGATAATGGCAACCATTTGCTGCTTCGATTAGGATCATTTTAATCATCATTACATTGTTGTCTAGCTGTGACGTGACATTAATAGGACGCGGTGACAGAGTGTACCTGGCGAGGCTGCCTTCATGTTGGGCAGGACTGACGAGCTCTGCTCATCAACATTAAATGATCTCTGTTGATGGTCATCAGGTTTTCTTATTTTTTGCTGAAAGGTTTTTCACATCAAGTGTCGGGAGATTCACAAGTCTCTAGGTTCATTTGAACATTCACACTTCACTGAAGATTTATGTTTTGTCCTCACAATAGAAATGGATCCAAGTCACTCTATGCATTCTACCTAAAATGTATTGGGAGAAGCTATTTACGCTGTTGTTAAACTGGTCATGAAAAGATAACATGATAGCACCATTTTCACGTCACAAGCTTAACATAAAATTTTTTCAGAAACTCCCACCAAAAATAAATAAATTGATGAATAAAACAAAAAGGATCAACAAAAAGGTAACATTCAGGTAATGAGGTATATTTCATATTATGAACTGGAGGCGGGTTAGCAATTATAAACTCCTGCTGCAAACCTGAATTACAACCAGCACTAAAATCTTGTATTTATATAAAGAGTGAGGAGACTGTTTTTGGGGGAAATATTTTGCATCAGAAGGTCTCTATTTTCAACATCCATGTATGAACTGGCCATATACTATAATCCTGCTTGTGAAAAACGGTAGTGATATTTGGTAGGTTGTATATTATAACATGATGGTAAAGTGAAGCTAGAAACTCCATAACTTTACACAATTATTCTGAATGGTATATCATTGTGGTATTACACAATTTACAAACTCGAGTCTCGCATAAGGAAGCATACCTACATCCATCATCTGGTCTGGACCTTCCACCAGTTCTGTGGTTGATGCAGGTAGCGCCACATTTATTCAAATAAATGGCTGCTGCTGGTGGAATAAACCAGTTGATGTGATATGATTTAAGGAAAACATGGCACCTTGAAGACTATTCACATGGAAGGTCTTGATGAAACTCGCATCAACCTTTGAGGTTGAATGAAACTTTCGTGACCATGAATACATGTGACGTTAAATCGGCCGTCTGCAGTCACAGCAGGAGGAAACCTCCAATGGCGGCTGCTGTACGCCAGCCTTCCTCCCAGAACAGTTTACATTAGATAAGATGTCCGTGCTGTCGGCATTTCAGTCCTCCAAATAACTTACAGTTTGTATACACAGCTGAACAATTCATAGTTGTGATAACAAAAGTAGTTCAAGAGACGGGATTAAGCCTGAGCCCACATGTTGTGGAATACTGACTACCCTCGCATGGAAGAAGTCATCTGTACTTGGTGTATTCATTATATCAGGAGGTTCTGAAAGGGGCTCATAAAAGTGGTAGGAATTGTACAACTTACATGCTTGAACTTCTACATGCAGCATCCACTTCAGACAGCAATGGTGGAGCACCTGAAGGTTGCTGTAAATGCCAGGCTTCTATCCAGTCATCTATTACACTGCTTCATTCTGTTCAGGGTCATGTGGTGCTGGAGTGAAGCCCAGCTGATAACCCATGAAGGCCGGTACTGAGGGTAAATCCAGACACACAGGAAGAACATACCAACTCCACACAGAAAGACCTGGTCTGGATTAAAACCTATGACCTTCTCGTGGTGGGGCAAGAACTCGAACCACAAACACCAGTAACGATAACAACTTGAGATCAATGAAATTCAACAATACTACGACAAGTAGGAGACAGTACGCCAGCTCAGCAATGGGGATTTCACCATCAACCTCACAAAACATGACCGGCTACCAAGCCCCAGCAGAAATGAAGCCTCAATAAGAGCTTAGTCCAACGAACAGCTGAGGTGTATAAACTTTAAACTGACTGCCTGGCCGCTGCTGGAAGAGCTGAGCTGCAGGATGATACAGACAGATACAACAATACAATAGGAAGATACACGCACGCACACACACACACACACACACTATTTAGCAGTATGTGGAATAAAGTAGTCCATAATTGAAAATGTCTTAAATGTATTGATGGGCATTAACTCAAGAGTTTTAAAAAGAGTGGTTTCGGAGAGGAGACAAAACATGGTTAAACTCAGAAAACACACACAACGCCCAACATATAGAACCACATTCTCTAAAAGCAAGAAAATGACACCTTCTTATTGTTTGTCTGGGATGCTGGCCTGTGGACCAACGCCGCCTCATCACACTCAGTCAGGAGCTTTCAATCAAACGACTGGCTTATAGGTCAGTGTGTGGATGAAACAACAGAAATTCAATAAAGAAACTTGAGATGTGCAGGGGAAGATTGCAGTTCTGGTGCAGCGGACTGAAGACAAGAGGGGGGCGTCTCCATGGACGGGGACTAAAAATGAATTATTCAGGTGTGCCTTTGGCCTAATGTGAAGTGTGATGAAAGTAGATTTTAGATTAACAATGTGTCGACAGCGTCCTTTTGCTCTGAAGTGGAGGTCCGGAGGGACTGGAGGGACCGAGCTCAGTGAGTGAAAACACACTGCCCTCTGTTGGGCTCTAGGCTGTGGTCAGATACACACACTCACCACGACACGTGAAATTACAAAGCCTCACTATCTGGACTGACTGATATTAAATCCTTGGATCTGTTTGCTGTGATGATATCATTGACACCATCGGGTCACCCCATTAAAATGACCTTTAAAGTAGAAGACGAGGCATTCCTTTGCCTTTATCTGGTGTTTTTGCTGCCACGCTCACTGCTCTGATAGGTTAAAAGCTGGGTCTGACTCGGCTGTCAGATAAAATTAATGAAGTGAGTGCAGCAGTATCATCTTACAGAGCCCGAGCACCAACAAACACAAAGCTGTTGTGTCATTTTACGGACTTGATCTTCACGTAATCTTGCCAAAAACTTGCTGTCATTAAATGCTTTCCAGGTGGAAAAAGAGCTGATAGCAGCATCAGTTGAATTTACGGGTAAAAACAAGGAATAATGTTTTACTGTGTTGTTTTCTACGTTGTTTTAAGTAGTTATCAACCATGACTTCAGCGTGTGGAACATATATGAGCCTAATCTACCCTAACATACCTGATCAATAAAGTACCTCACAAAATATGTTTATTGTGTTTATGGGGTTTATTGGATTGTCCAGTAATAGGTAAAGCTCTGCCCCTGCTTCTAACCATACATATTTATTTTCAAGAAATGCTTAAGAGACTTTAATGCTTGTCATCTGTACAGATATTAGTTCCACTATGAATAGCACAATGTCAGTCTCTGAGCCACACGAGAATCTCTTCACTTTTCCTTATTTCTCTTCTTCTAACTAATCATTTGCTAATAGGAAGACTTAAGAATTACATTGTTTAAATTCTGCAGATTGTAGTTGTGGTTTGTGAAGAAGCCCATATGTGCCTGTTGTTTCAGATGTTTAAACCACACACATATAACCAAGTCGGTAAATTCCTCATTATTCTCATTGTCACATCTTATCCACAGACCTCCAGGTAACGGATGATGAATTTATTAGGTTTTCATAAAAAAAAAAAAAACTGCTGCTGGAAATGAGGTTGATAAAAGTCCTGAAATTAACTAAATCATTTGAAGTGCCATTAGCTGAGACGCAGAGAAAAGCTCTGTAAAGCCAAGGACGACCTCAGAGCTTTGTGAAAGTTCCTGGACGATCTGTTAACATGTCACAAGACATTAAGTCATTAGGTTGATTGACTTGAATGTATCTTGGCTGATCTCTGTATCGCTGATGATTTTCTTTTTCAGTGAGTTTTTGGCGGTGAGGGTAGCAATGGGAGTGGCTCAACTACAACCATCTAGTAGCAAACACATAGACACATTATAGTTCATGAGAGTTTCTCATTTACTCACGTCGCTGCTGCTGCTGCCTGGAAGTGATTAGCACACCGAGGAGACAAGCTGCAGAATGGCTTTCGTCTCACAGACCTCATGCTCAATAAGCTGCCATATCATGAACAACCCCCTGATTGAATTGCCCCTTCACAGCCTCTTCCCCACCTCGCCTCTTGTTTCTCTGACTGGCGGCAGGCTCGCACGGTAACTGATGTGTTTTTGTGATGTTGTTTCTGTTGTTGTGAGCCCCAGGCTTTTCTGTTTTCTCCTCAAATCGGGATGAGCTTCCACTCCCGGGCCCTAGCGCCCGCCTCTCCACCGTCGCTGGTGCAAAATGACTCCACAGTACACAACTGATATCCTCACTCCTTTCACCAGCTTGCTCTCTGACTGGAAACACCGAGTGTCCCAGGGTTCCTCGGCGCTCCAGCAGCATAAGCTGTGTGACAAACGTCAGCCTTGGTTACATCTGCTGAGCCAAATATTCATAGCAAAAATATATCGATTTTAGATTTCCAAGGCCCTGAAAACAAGAGTCTACGGCCTCGTTTACGTGACAAAAATACTCTGAGCCACTAAAAACACAACTCTGCAAAAACACTCCAACTCCATCGCCGTGTAAGGAGTGGAAACGCTGTTACTTTGCATGTACACAGCGGCCGAAGTAACTAGTAGTTCTGCTCATGCTCAGTAGCTGGACAATAATAAAAATGTTTACTCCAGAGTGCCATGACTCCTAGTCCATATTCTCCTGAACTTGGTAGTTTTTTTTTGACAGTCACCATAATAATCATCCAACTTGCTCATCCGTCCATTAGAATGTCCGTGTTTTCTCATTGTTGATGTTTATAGCAGATTGTTTTCTGCTGCATGTGTGTGTGGATGCATTACTAAAACAAACAACACTGGCTAGTGGCCCAATGTTAAAAACTGCATTGTTTTCAGTGTTTTTGTCTGTTTTCATAAATCCCCCAAATGGGTAACATAACCAACAAGCAGCACATAGTTCAAAGTAGCAGCCACAAGCATCTGATCATCATGGAAATGACAGGATAGTTACTTTCACCAGCGAAAGTTGTGCAACCAGTGAAATTTGACCAAGAAGGTTATGTTTTCTGCGTGTATACATTTATATGTTTGTATTTATCTATCAATGTATTTTAGCAAATTTTTGCAAAAAATACTAATCAATTACATTTTGGGACGTTAACAGCTAACCGTTTCCAAATAAAATCCAAAAAACTGCGAAAAGAATTCCCAGAGACACCTCATGGAGGAGGTCAAAGGAGATCAGCGTCTGTTGCCATGGAGATGCTCCCTGTTCAATGTTTCACACAGTGGTGTAACTACCTGACCTATATTGATATGAGCTAATGGCTATCATTCTAGCGATGCTAACTCAGTTCCACGAACAAATATGGCATTGGCGAAGGTCTTCGCTCTACCGGGTCTAGTTCTAGGCTCAGTGCAGTGTGTAGATAGATGTCAAGCACTGCGTTATGTGCACTGTAGATTGTGAGGCTGTTCGAGGTTTGCATAGAGTCGATACAGAAGTTGTGCAGAGGTGGTTTGCGGCAACACAGTTTTCATGCTTCGCCAGCATAGGGAGTATGAATGAGACTCAGTGTTGACAAGTAGCTAAAGGTTAGTACTAACCCTAACCTTTCAAACAGTGGATTCGGGTGTGCTGGTTTCTGCAGTCGGCACAGCAGAACTACAGTATATCTTCAGTGTAGATGTGTCAGTCAGAATTGATGAAGTTTTTTGCATGAGAAGCTGAAAGCTGACTGTACATAAATATTGTATTTCTACATGCCCATCCTGTCTTTGAATTCTTCACTATCTTCTTACAGCTTCCTTCAGTCGACTGACTGGGTTCTTCTTTAAAAGACTTTAAAAGACTCCCTGGAAGGAGTTTGAAGCTGTTGGTGGGTTTAAAATGTTTCAAAGTTTCATATTGAAGACTGCGTTACCATTTGAAGTTTCATTGTTCACCAAGTTTTACATAAAGTGTATCTGCTTTTGCCATGAACATAATTCCTTGAAGACAAGTCGGAGCTCACATCAGGATACGACAGGAAGTTCCCAAATGTGATCCGATTCTCTGGAGGTTTCTTAATGATTCACACCAGAGACGTGGCTGTCAGCGTCTCCGCAGTACGTTTCTCTGAAGATACACGATGTTTACTGTGGAAACAAGACGACGACCCCGATGAGGGTTTACTCAACCCCTGCTGTGGAGGGAGGGCGTTCTCCAAATCAGATGTACTTCATCCAATGAGCACACGCAATGACCGATGTGGTAATTCATCAAAGTGACAAACTCAACCCCACGCCTATTAGTTTGTCTCTTAACGTGAGCAGAATAAAATCTGGACTAGTGGTACTATGTCTTCACGGGGAGGAAGAAGAGCTGCCGGACCTGCAGCCGTGGCAGTGATCCTCTAGTTTGTATCTAAGTAGAGTGGTGCTGAATGTCAGTCCGTCTCTGGAGACACGGGGAAGGAAAGGTTCTTGGCTTTCACTCATCACTATTGTCATGACAACTGCTGTAAAGGCCTCGTCTGTGATTGATGTTTGGTTGCTTTCTTCCACCTCTCCTCTCGTCATGTCAGGGAGGTTCAGCTGTTCCTCCACATTGTGTATTCCTGCACGGAGCGGGCAGCAAAGCACCGCGATGTGCACTACATGCGGAAGAATATTCAGCGGTCATGTTATCTGCGGAGTGAGCGTGTAGCTTTTTTATTTCATTGTTGAGAAATGTTCCCATCCACACCCTCCCACCTGATTTTCCTCCTGCTCCTTTGTTTTGCAGAGTGTTTCTGGCTACACCCTCCTCTCGGTCTCTGATTGAGGCATACATCTTTAGTAAGGCCACACAACTTGCACACAAGCTTGCGTGTGCGTGCTGAAAGACACATTCCCTTGTTTTCAACTTGGGCAGCATGTTGCAATCTCAAAACATGCTAGAACCTTTGTTATCCTGGCATGCGCTGTTCTTCAATGCAGGATTTGTCCAAGTTTCCACTGGTGGCGGTACAAAAATGAGTAAACCATTATATAAACGTTGAGTAGCGATATTTCTTTGTGCATGTGTATTGGAGCTGTTCTGAGACAATCATTAGCAATCTGTAAAAACTTGCTTGGTTGCTTCTCTGTTCTTTTCCGAATATAATACACAGATCTTTCTTTTAGTGATATTGAAGACTTACATAATTATCACTAACACACTTTTCTAAGGCCTCATTTACTCGACAGTGTGTAAATATTTGTTTTCGTTATGAAACCACACAAACATGCAGGAGAGAACAATATGTCGTAAACATTAACAATGGGAGAACATGGACATTCTAGTGAACAGACCAGAAAGTTGGATTGTCATTGCAGAGACTGTCAAAATAAAACTACCAAGTCCAGGAGAATATGGACTTGGATGACACCACGGAGGAAACATTGTTTTACTCACGACACCGGCTCTGAGCAGCACTGTGTAAATAGACACCCAAAACTCAACAAAAGTTTTGCAGTTTACTTGTTGCCGTGTCAACCGTGTCGACATCATGGCTGGTTCTCGTCCAGCAGTGATAAAAGCTGCATCGTAGCATTCCCAGTCAAAACAGTGAGCGGTAATAATTGTGATCAGCAGCCTTGTCTTTTCACTTTGGAGAGCTCACCAGCTCTGGATGGGAAGGATTTGGTTTCCTGATGCCATTGCTCCCTCTGTGGACCCGCCCTCCACGCAGCCAGTGGTTTCCATAGAGACCGGCAGACCATCCCCCCCCCCACAGCCTCTTCCCATCGCTGTAGTGCAGAGATCCTCCGTCGGTTGCAGCGAGATAATCCTGGCTTCATCAACACCCTGTGTGTGCACAAATAACACAGGAATGGCAACACTGTTGGCTTAATTACCCGACATTGTCACAGTATCGACTGTCAGACATCAGAGGGTCTTGGAAGCCTGCAACATTTATGAATTTCTCTTTCGTAACTCCCAGCTGCTGCACAAAGCAGGCAAGCCTGCTCACTCTAATAGACACTGACCATATAGATAGAATTAAGTTGACTTGGATAGATGATTGCAGTCTGTACATATGTAGGTAGATTCAGATCCTGGAGTCTTCCTGGGTCCGAGGGGCCGCCGGGCGCCGGGGTGTCGCGACACTCCACCCCCCATCCCCCCCCCGCAACAGTTCCGACC
>OMNM01034675.1:0-15626 GCA_900302745.1 Parablennius parvicornis | reverse complement strand
TATATATATATAGATAGATAGATAGATATATAGATACAGTAGATAGACAAATTGCCTTTCAACATGGCACTACTAGGTGCTGTGTTGTTCTTAATTTGTCTCCCCTGTAATTGCCGTCACTGGTGCTACCCTTTGGCCATTTGAAATTCAAGAGTGCCAGGTTCCCTTTCAAACAGAGGAGATGACATTGTCTTCGTGAGGTGCTTTCCTTTCCTTTATAATAATGACATTCTAGAGAAACTATGCACTGGACTACTTTTCACCCGGCTTATTTGGAATCTGCCTGAATGAAGAGGAAGCATTTGTACTTTACAAGTGAGGTGGATTTAATTTGACGGTATTTGAATTTCATAAATGTTCACGAGATGATAAATAATCAGAGCCATCATTCTTAGAAGCTCTAAAAGAGCTGTCGGTTCCAGGAAATATAATCTTATGTGGGTTTTACAGCGATAACAATGTCAACAGTAATGAGTTCCTGAGTCACTCACAAACTGCATATCTGTCTACAAGGCTGAACAAAGAGGGGAGAGAAAAAGAAAACACATTTTGAGTGCTGCTGCAGCTGCAGTTTGCATTTGGGGTGACAATGTTGGACCTTGAGGGTCAGGAGCCACCTGATGTAATGCTCAACCCCAGACTGACCCTCTTCTAAGATCAGAGGCACATGCATGGATCTATACAGGTTGTGCTGATCTTAGGGCATAGTGGATCTGTTCAGTCAGTGGCTCTGCAATGACACATGACTTTACACGGTGAAGCGGTAGCAGAGGGAAGTTTGCATTAAATGATCCACCACAGCATTATCTTGACCTTCAGCGAACACATTTGATTAAAAGCAAAATAGCTTATTTTACTTCAGGTCGTTTCCCAAAATGTGGCACTTTTGTTACAAAGGAGTATCATGTACAAGCAATATTTTTTTTCACTGGCCATGCAATATTATATCCAATAATTATGGCCATTTAAGTTTGAAAAATTGTATTGATATTTTCATTAATACGGTTCATGAACCATATAAGTTAAGGTTTTTACAGACGATATTACATCTCCTCAATAGTAGCTTCATTGCATTGGCTCCCGGCCCATTTTAGAACCTATATCAAAATTTCGCAACTTTAAAATCATGTCTGGGCCCAGCTGCTAGCCACAGCACTGAGATACTGACCCCACATGAACCCGTGTGCAGCCTCAGATCACTGGACGTGGCCTTACTGGCTGTCCCCAATGTGGGGTTGATAACCAAAAGTGACCGAGCATTTCCCATCGGGGCTCCTCAACTTTGGAAAAACTCTGCCCTTTAGATAGGGCTGGCAGAATATATACTATCCCTGAAAAAGTTCTAAAAACATACTTTTACAGACTTGCTTTTAGATGATGGTATATTTGAAATACTTGCTTTTAATGTCCCTCGACCACCTAATCCCATTTTAAATGCTTTTTTTTTTTTTTTTTGGGGGACTCCTTTTCTGTCAAACCACTTTCTGAAATACAGTTTTTAAGGAAAGTACTTCATAAATAAACGGTGATGAAGATACACCCAAATCACCCAAGATACACCCAAATCGGCTTAGAGGAATCGTACAACAAATGTCTCCATCAAAATGATGATTCAATGCATTCTAACAATGACATAAGTTTGATTGATTATGGCTTAAATAATGAACATTTTTAATCTCACAAGATTTTTGTTTAGTCCACTGAACAATATACAGCTTTGTGCTGCTCAGATGAATATTTCAGAGAGGCTATAAAGGTTAAAAAGACAATGAGGAGCAGAACAAAAACTATCTTTCAAAAATAGGGATGTGAGATGTGAGAATAGGCATAAACACTAAGCTGCAGAAACAACCTATGACTGTATGCTGATAAAAAAAAGACACTAATGCAGGAGCATTAGCACCCATGTTATTGAACTGCAAATGACTTTCAAGCGTTTGTAAATTATCTCAACAGTACATCTGTATGGTCACAACGTAAAAATAACAGTATTGAACGGGATTCAAAGAAGCTACAAAGAATAAAATGCTGATCAATGTGTAGTTATTTACTGTCATTCACAAAAAAAGTGACATAGAAAGTTCCAATAACGGCTGCTCACCGTGATATAATTTCCCACCTTCTGTTTGCTTTGTATCAAATGTGCAAAAATATCATGCTATCAAAAAGAGAATAGAAGAAGAAAAGAATATATGTAATTTCAAAGCACAACTAAGTTTTATTAAATGTCACCATGTGTTTGCAGCCACATTCAATTTGAATCCTATTTGTTAGGAAGACATAAACTGGAGAAAGGTTATCAGACTGAAAAGAAAATTTCAGGGAAAATAACTGGTTAGCAAATAACCTGCTCTGACTACCACATTATGAGATTTTCTGAGTTAAAGGTAGAAATGAGGACAAGCAGAAAAAGCATGAAAAGAACGCTTCTACTGCCTCCGAGTGAAAATGCATTTGCAAAATATGCATTGGGCAATGTGATAAACACTCCAACTCTCTTAAGGCCTGGCCTTGACATTCAAATATATATTTTTAAAACCTTTCCTACAAAAAATAAAAAATAAACCATCACTTGCCCCCGAGATCAATATCATCTTCACTTTGGTGGATTTGCAGACATTGATCTCTCGCTCTCTGCTCACTGTTCAGGCCTCGGCTCGAGGGAATATCTGTGCTGGATTATGGCCAGCCTCGTTGAGAGAGCTGACGAAGCCCGTTGGATAATGAGCTAAACATCTGACCAAGTCCAGTTCACCTGATTCCATTTGTGTGCAGGTACTTCTGTGCTTGCCTTGGTTCTCTACGACAGTGAGATTGACCCCCCAACACACACACACACACAAACACACACCCCGACCCTGGTTTGATAAAACAGTAGATGGACAGATATGCCAACAAGTCACAGATTACATGTTAATATTTTTGTAGCTATTTTCACAATTTTGTTTTATAGTAGCTAAAAATCTTTTTAGTTGTAGGCCCCTATGTGCAGCTAGATAAGATGCACACTTATCTATAAATAACCATAACCTAAATCTATAAATCTACAACAGAACATTGCATTTGCCACCGTGGAGTTCACAGTAATTGTGTCGAATTACACTGCCCCTAATGATTAGTGCCAGCATGAGGCTCAGTTTATTTAAAACTGATAAACTGACTCTCTACTGTGTGGAGATGAAAAAAAAAAAAAACCCCAAAAAAATCCAATGAAAATGTGTTGACAGAGTTGTAATGTCTCAATCCAGCAGGCTGCTGTTTGTACCTCAGTCCTCCCTTTTCTCCTGCTTTATTTGGGAATCCGTGATCAAACGGGCTCTCTAATCAAAGAAATGTCTGACAGATACTCGGTGCCTCGTGTCTCACCGGGCAGTTTGGCTTGACCGTTGGAGACTTTATAGCTCGTCCAGAGGAGAGCACAAAACCCTCTGTGGGGCCAATCCCCTGTGAAGGCTATGGGAGAACAGGGTGGGGAGCTAAAGCACTCTGCTTTCATGTGAGACAAATGAAAACAAATGCAATTAAGCACCTTCAGATGTACCTGGCATGCTTGTTTTGTAAAACTGGCTGCAGAAACAGAGGATGGGTTGAGCATTCATGAGAAGGTGAAGAGAGGCAAAGGGAAGACTAATGAGACAAGCGTTACCTGAACCCACTCATCATCTGTGTCTACTTGTCTTTCTCAGTCCTTTTAATTTGAGTTCTTTACCTTCAGACTGAACTGGAGAGCAGAGAGGAGTTAGGACCCTGATGTTTCCAATTGCTTCACCTCTTCCTCTCTTTCTGTTTCTTTTTGTGAATGTTTCCCACACACTGCTGATGACACGTCACACATTATTGTGGGATAGTTTGATGATTCTCGCATTGTTAATTCAATTATTTCCCTCGCTGACTTGTACAAATGTCTCCGACAAAGGTAGCAGGGTCTTAAACAAGCTCATTTGAATAATCCTAATCCTATAGCGGAATGGAAGGCAACATTTACATAAGCATTATCTGGATTCCACTCAAGGCACTGGCCTCTTTGGAAATCTATAGGCTTTGTGTCATCTCCACACAGCAGCTAAAAGTCACATTTTCAGTAAAAAACTTGGGATTATTGCTTTAGGATAAAGATTCATTTGGGATTTTTATTACTCTTTGCATATGCCTGCCCCATATATTATTATATATTACATCAAAGGCTTTTGACTTATGCTACCTTCATGTGCAGAGCCCTCAGTATCGCAGCCTGATCAAAGCGCTGGCTAACCCTCAATTGGACGAGGCCAGGAGATCTCCTGATAGATGAATACATTAGCATCATTAATGACAATGACATTGGGATTTAATTGTGGCTCTTGTACACCGGCTAGGATGTGGTCCCAAATGAGTGAGTGCTGAAGCATCGCCGACTCCAGCAGCCGTTCCGAAAAAGGCAGCGCTGACTGATTGGCCGAGAAGTTGATTTCATAGACTGAAATCCATGGTTACACTTTCATTTCATTTGCAGGGAGCCCCATGCCCATCTAGTTATCTTCACTTGACAAGCAAGCTAATTATCTGCTGCAGGAACTTGTACGAAGATGACCCGATAACTTTTGCAAGAAAAAAAAAAAGAAAACTGAGGAAGCTTTGCTATGTATTTTTTTTTTTTTTTAAAGCGAAGAAGAATTAGATGGTAAAAGGCAATGGAGCTGCACCAGGAATGACAATGAGTTAACTAGTTTGTAGCGCTACGGTTCGGAATAGAGTCAGTAAAACATAGTGACAGCTGTGAAAACTTCACAGGTCAATTCTGGAGAAACTTACCAGATAAGCTCAATGTACATGACAATTTAAATATTCAATCGCTGAGCTGAACAGTGATTAAAAAAACCATCACATTAACATATAGCTAGTTTGCATTATGTACTTTCATGTGTAGGAGCAGAGTAGGCATGCATACAGCGAGATCGCAATTGGAAACACCATCGACATGTTGAATGCTTAAATAGGAACCACAAAACACAGATGGCGGGGGGGGGGTGAAATAACAATGGCTTTGAACTTCACATAAACAAATGAAATAACGCAATACTCCATTAACTGAAATAACGACGAGCCAATATTCCTACATCACTTTCTCGGTTTGTTCAAGTTTGAGTCGATCACAAGCGAAAGGATTTGCTATCAGGCACAGAAATGGCTTGTTGGTTGAGTGCCTTCTATTGTGCCCAGTAAACGTAAGAGATAGCAGAGGAGCATTTGCGAGAATATGAAGGCGTTATTCAATAATGCCGCACGTCTTTGAGTAAGATTATCGGCTGGTATTTGGAAAGGTGATAGAACGACCGGCTCTCATGACTGCGTCTCTTTTAACCTTTTTCTCTCTCTATCAGTCTTTCTTTGACTTCACTGGACTCTCCATTCCGCACTGATGGCGGAGCAGAGAAAGAGGCAAAAGAGGCACCAGAGATAAAATAGAAAGAAAAAAAAAATGCCACATGACAGCACAAGTGAGGTCTTTTTAATTTACCAGGACCAAAGCATGACCAAAGCCGGGGAGCGCTATGAATAAATGACATGCATTATTTCACATGGATGTGCTGTGACTTTCACTGTTTTTGTTAACTTTGTCATTTTCTCTCCACTCACAGCACCATGCCTGCACAAATGGGGGCTTCTGAAATGAGTCCAGAGTGCCAGCATGTTCCTCCTCCCCTTTGTCTGTGCTGTAAAGAATGTCCCCTCGCCACTGCTGAGTAAATGTCCCCCGCTTGCCTGATGAATCTTCACAGGGTGCATTCAACAGCAGGGTCTGATTGAATTTCCCACCATCAGATTAATCTCGAGCAGACACATGGAGCCACCTACACAGATGCATAAAAATGCTTGTGCACGACGCAGCCGCATGGATAAAAGCGTTGCGTCCGCACAAACACGTATGACGCAAAATGAGCTATTCATGAGCCCACATAACAGTATATTAGCAAATTAGCATAAGCAATAAATGTTGTTTTGTTTCACTCTCAGGCCAGTCCATTCTGTGTTAGGCAATTTGAAAAGACATGCAGAGTAAAGCAAGGCAAGTAAGTGCTCCGTTACTTGCTCACACACACACACCAACACACACACACACACACACACACACAAAACGATTCAGAGTGAATATCCCTCAAAAAGCAAATAAGGTCATCAACTCCACCTGAAATTATTTTAACAATAAAATCTAAAACCAGTTGCTATTCATATTCAGACAATTCCTTCTTAAACCCAATTACTAATTTACTGTGACCACAATGCAACAATATCAGAGCTGACAGCTGTGATTATTCCTCCTGACATGATTGTCCTTTCCGGGTAATTACCCCTTTTGCTTGAAAATGACCACTCTTTCTATTAAGGCGTGCTGCTGCGGTGCTTAGTGAGCGGTCACACTGCAAAACAAAACCTAGATCTGCAAAAAATTTGCACATATTGAGTTCAAGCTTTGTGATTTAGTTAATGCGAGCTGTATTAGGAAAAATTACCATAATCATCTCATTTAAAATGATGCATTATGATTGTGAAGGTAGCAATATGTGTTTTTGCAAAGAGCTTTAAATAGAGGCTCCTTCTTACAATAAAGCAAACATGCAGAGAGTGTTTGACTCATACATTAGTTAGTTTTAGATTAAAGGTCCCAATAGTGACAGAAAATAAGTAAAAGTATTTAAATGTGTCTCCTGCAGTCTATAATAGTTGTGACAACACTAAATGTACGGTTAGTCGAGGCATAATCTCTGTTGAAACCGAAAATTATATGTTATTCATATAATTATAGTTATTCTTCGTGTTTTTTTAATGGTTTTTCAAGAGCAATATCCATTTTTAGGTATACCATGTCTTTTGTTCTTGGGATTTTGTATCTTAAATTTCAGAACACCATCTCTGAGTTCCAAGTTTTTCAGCTGCTGGCCAGCTGTTTGCAGATAGTGTAAACATACTTTGAAAGACCTTCTTGGTTCCTTGTACATATGTTTTTGTGCAGGCAAAGGAATAGAGTAAAAATAATTTAATAAATAAAATCTCTGCGGAGCAGCTGTTTTCCCACACATCTGCTAAAACTCAGAGTGTCATTTTTTTTTTAACAATCTGTCAAAGTGTGCTATGCAGTAGTTAGACTAAAAATGGGGTTTTGAAGAATCACAGTTAAATGTTACTTTAATGTTTTGACTTGTTAGAGCTTCAAGCATTTCTTTTCTTTAAGTGCAAGTCTGTTGCGACAGTCTTAAGATAAAGGGTTTGCCAAAATAACTTCAACAAATAAGAAGCAAAGTTTTCCAAATATGCTCTGGATTTAAAGCCATGATTTGAAACCAGGCCCGCCTCCTGTATTATGTGGTGGATGGAAGTGAGTGACTCCAAAATGATCTCCCATGTCATATTTAGTCTGATTATCTCCTTTGCACTTGAGATCACAAAGCTATCTCGCAATTGAAATGGAACGAGAAATGAGTCAAGACTAATTTTTGGAGATGGCACAGGCAATCAGGGTATTGTCAATAATCTGTGTGTGTGTTTGTTTTCTTGTTTTTCCTGCTTCCATTGTTGCTGTTCAGAAACAGAACAGCATGGTATGCTGTGTCATCAGATGTGTGTGGATGTATTTGTGCAGAAATCTTTTCGAGATTGGTAAGGACAATGAATACACAAGCTCTTCAGTTTCTATTTAGGGTCAAACTATTAATAATCGCTACAAATCGGCACAAAAACAGGAGTTGTTATAGTGGCTGCTCTTTGTGAGGATGTACTCAAACATCTATGCAGTTAGGCTCACATTATGCTTGTTTGCTTTGTTATAATAGGACTCCAGGTTTTCTCTCTATTTGTGTAGTTCAGTGATAAATGCCACTGCAAACAGTGATTAAAGCAAATATTTCAAATAGTAAGACTTGTAAATGAACATTGTAAGTGTTCGATTGATGGTGAGATCCAAGGTTGACAGGAAAGAATGATGGATCGCTGATGATTACGCATATTTTTTTGGGAGAGATGGAGTAAAATCAAACCTCGGTGATTAAAATTAGTTTTTTTTGTGGTAATTTTAATAATTATGACAGGGGTGTCAAACTATTTTCACTTCAGGGGCCACATACAGCGAAATCTGATCTCAAGTGGGCCGGATCAGTAAATAATTACATCATAATATATATAAATAAGTAGAACTTTTCATTAAGGATATCATTAAGGAGTTCACATACTACATGTCTATGTAATAATGTTGATCACCTGTAGTGACTCACCACGTAATACAATTCATGAAGTGGAGATAAAATAAGATGTTCCCCTTTACGCGTGCCCCTGGTGGTCATATACATGTATTGCAGGTAAAAGTAATGTCTCACAGCTGGCAAATATAATTTTGTGAGCAAGATTGAACTCTGGAGTGGACCAATTCCTCCACAGATTACAAAGCAACAAGCAGTATTAGACATCAGACATGTGCATCAGGGGAGATTTTTCCCGGGGCACCAGCTTAAATGTCACACAGACAGAACAGTAAAACAAAATTCATCATCAGCCAGACTGGCCTACGTACATTAGTTATTTTCTTGGCTCTAGTAACAGCATCACTTTCATCGCCACGGACATCAGCAGTAAATGTTTTACCCTCTCCTTCAGTTCTTTAGTCCGCACGGCAATCTGTATGAAGAAGTTGTTTCTAGTTATAATGCTGACAAGACTAAACCAGAAACCAGTAAGGGGGATCCAAAGAGATAATGGCACACTTTGTCAATCCCCTCCAACTACAAAACCGTGATCCCACTTTCCTCCAGGCCAGTTTCACAATTCTGCGGGATCATTCTTCTCCCTGAAGCCCAGGTTGCTATGCCAGCAAAAAATCCCACAGTGGGAACGGTAATAGACTCGATTAAAGCTCTATGGAATGGAAGCAGCAGGGCCTTTGTTGTTTCTCTGGGCCTGATATAAAAGAGCTTTGTTAGCCTTTCTTATTCCGCATGTCTGTTTATGTCACATGTTAGTGTCAGTCATAATTAGAGGTAATTAATGACTGCTGTGGTCAGTGTTTGATAACGCTGCTGCAGTCAGCTTTGTGGTAATTCACTTAAACATGAATTATTGTTGTCAATGGGTTAAGTTAAAGAAATAAAGTATATAAGAAGTGGTTGACTTCTGAAAAAGATGCAATTATAATTCACTTATGTAAGAGGAATATTAATACTCTAGACCTCCAAGGTATTCCAGTGTGAAGTGAACATCTAGCATGTTACACACATAATGCTGGTTATAATATAATATAAGAGGGGTTGTTTACAAGAAATACTGAATTACTGAACCCTTTGAGTGGAAAATACTCAGATGCAACACAAACTTCAGAGCTTTTATTTCTTTTTTTCTTCATCTTAGGCCTAGAACTGTTTAAATTTTGTACCTTCTTTTTTGGTTCCTGCGAAACATAAATATGTTAGGACTCAAAATGAGTTACCATGACCTGAAATTTCAACTCAGGAAACAATCCACACTTATTACTCTTACAAAAAACAACTTCCGGTCACAGAAAGCAGCAATGTGAGATCATCGAAGCATTAAAACCACCTTCTCTTCTGGTTGCCGTGAGTTCACACGTCTGTATGAAAGCATCTATTGTTTGAGATGCAGCAGTTACATATTAAAGCTGATCCGTACACTTATTGTCTTATTTAAGAAAGTATAAGAAGCGCATGAATAACTTGTACTGAACATATCATGACAAGAATTACAGAAAAACCTCTTGCCAAGAAGCTAACTTTAGACCTTGACATATGGTTAGCAACCTTCTCCTGGAGCAGTGTGAACATTATAGAGGAATCACCCTCATAGGACAGATCATAATCACTGCATGCCTGGCATCAACTTTTATGGTCATTTCCTCCCTCCTGTTTCTCTACGACTATACGGTAGATGACGCAGCATTTTGGACAAATAAGCGAATGCAGACGCTGAGGTCATCGAGGTGCCGCTGGTCTCTGTCTTCACGCCAGATGGCAAACTCGTTCTCACCTCTTTCTTCTGGTCTCCGCACTCATTTTTCCGCGGTTCCATCATGGCTGCCAATCAATACTAACTCCATTCTTACTGAGAGAGATATTGCCTACTGCCAAAGATCATGAGGCTGAGGCCTGCCGTCAAGTCAAATGAATGTAGATACATTTATGAGATGCAAGCTTCTGTTTACAGCAATAATTTCTCTCAGTGGGGGTTATCACTGCACAGCACCCTGTGTATAGATCATCTGTTAAACACATCTCATCTCTCATGCTCTTTCTCCTCCATCCTCCCTCAGCAAAACAGTAGCTAATTAGTTCTACCCAGTTTTGTACTCATTTACTGCAGTGCTTTCACACTCCTCCTCAAATCTCAAATGGTGTTTAAAGACGAATGTGTCGGCACTATTGTTGTCCATTTGTGTGTGTTTAATCTTGTCGGTGTGCACTGCCTGATGAAGACACATCTTGCCCGGAATGATGCATGCTCGATACACCGCCGTGAATCAAACTGAGAGTTCAAACGCAGCACCAGAGAGAAAACAACAGAGAGACAGAGACAGAGAGAGAGAGAGAGAGAGAGAGAGATGGATTGAGGAGGAAAAGAAAAAGAGAAAAAAGTGAGACGCTGAAAAGAGACGCAGAGACGAGCCACTGATCCTCTGGGCTAAGTAACTGTAATCGTGTCAAATGAATAAGGTCATTACTGTTAATGTCTTTTAGGGCATTACAGTCTATTTGTTATGTCCTTTATACACCCAGGCAATGCCCGGATTATGACACAAAGGCTCAAGTATAATGGGCAACACTTGAATATATAACAAACAGCTTTGTTCTTTGTATCATTTATTTTCTTGCTTTACTTTAGACCAATGTGACTCTGATGCACATCAAATCAATACTGAAATCATCTCATTTATCCCTGAGATATAGCGTGCAAAAATCACAACACTGAATATCACCGGTAAACTAACTCCAAAAGGGATTATTGATGAGGTAAAATCGTCACGTTTAAGATTTAAGATGTCACCTTGAGTTCTTGAAACGTTTCATCGATAATGACAAAAAAAAGCCTCAAGTTGTAGATGCAGCATCACAATAAAGAAGAGCAAACATATCGATGAGAGTTTTCTCCTTCACATGCATCTATGTACAGTTAATGACCCTTGACCTTGCTGGATGCCCCCAGGCTCCTGGCAGCCCCATTTGTCTACTCGATGTGGCTGACAGTCTGTCTACCCAGCAGGCCCTCTAAGGTTTTACTTTCGGCCACTGACCCATGCTGATAAAAAAACCAGGCCGTCTGTTGGCTTTATCAAGCCAGGCCTGCTGGCACGCGGCGCAGCCCGCTGCCACCAATGCATACTCATTCACGTGCGAGCTTAAACTAGACACAAACAAGGACACGAGCAGGAACTTGTGCGTGGTGCACATACATGGCAGCACACATACGTGTACAATTGTCACACAACATATCTGAGCTGGCACCGAGCAGCTGTACCAACACCATGACTCCCGCCATATGGCCAGTGACATACTGCTCTTCATTAGGGCTCAGAGCAACTGCTCTCCAGGGCTAAGCCGCAACTCACACACACACACATCACGGGTAAAATAATTTAAAAAAAAGTAATAAAAGGCTTCTCCTTAAATGGCTTAAATTACCTTTTGAACATCCATTGTAAAGCTTAGTCTAAAAAGGAGCGGCTTAAATACGTCTTTATCTACTAGCACAGAGAAGGCGGTGTTTTCCACGTTTTGGAAAGATTTCACTATTAGCAAAAAATGCAAATTAAATTTTACTTGGACAGCAAAGGATGATGCTGATTAATGTTGAGTAATGGGACATTTCAGTGCTTGTTTTCAAAGTAGTTTTTTTCGTCAAAGCTAATGTCAAATGTGAAATTAGAAGCACATTAAACAGGACTTACAGAACGTGGGAACAAATGCACTTTTCAGCATAATATAAATCCGTGAAACACCCTTTCAAAAAGTACTATATTGAGTTGTGTATTTTTTATATATATATTAAGCCTATTGTGTTGCTGGTACACCATCCTTGTTTTTGGTGCAAACTACAAACGTGTTGATGAGTTGCACGAGCCAGATGATGCAAACACCTCCATGTGACCTCTTCCCGTTGAACATTCTGTGATCTCTGATGAGAACAGTGTGAGCGCGGTTGCTTTCTTTGATCAATCCATGCAGCTGTTCAGTACAAAACACCCACTTCATAGACCAACAAACACGGATAGATCAGTTAATTGAATAATTATTTTATCAGAGATTGAGACTCTATCGTCTCAGGGGGGTTAAAGATATGTTCTTTTGTATACCAGCTAAGAACATTGCTTGTGGTTAGACTCCTTTCATCTCTAATTACACATATGCCTTGTTTCTATTCCCTTTTGCACTGAAGATAAATATATATATATATATATTTCCGTACATATACAAAATGATCTGCTCATAAAGCTAGCTCCTTCCCTTCACATTCACTGTAAATGATGTGTTTAGGCCCACCTGTGTAAGCTACAAATCTTTGTTACTTGTTCTCTCCAGCTCACTTATTTCGTTTTGCCCTGGTTTCAGAGGTTTGTATTGATGTTGACGCGAGTGCCTGTGAAAATATGAGTAAGTGAAGTGTTTATTTGTGTGAATGTGCGCGGGCGCCTTGCTTTTCAACTCAGCCTGCGACTGTCTGTGACCATGAGGCATCCTTTGTTGCCCCCCAGCTCTTTCCTGTTTTCAGGGGGTTTATTTTTGAGTTATTTCTGGAAGATAAAGTCTTGACAAAAACACACGACCCGCTGTATTCACCGGGAGTCGATTACACTCCCACTCATGTTTATCAGGATGTCGAAAACAACTTTGCTGGTGTCTAAGAACACCTGTGGACCCAGTTATCCCTCCGGGGGGAATGAGAAGGCTGGACTTAATTAGTTAATGGTTTTTTTCATAACACATGATCAGATTATGTCATTTGGAAACATGCTGTTCAATAATTTCCACAGTTTGCTCAGATGAGGTCTGATTTTTATGTGTGACAAGGTCGGTTAGGCAGATAGAAAGAAATGTACTTGTACCCTCTGTTCTCATCTATTGAGATAAAGGACAATCCGACTTTCAGTTGGCGACAAATTAACTTTATTTTTGGACACAAAAATCTTGAAATTAGTGGTGTGATTGGATTAAGATGTTTATAAGGGCTTTGTAATATGTTTTTGCATTTTCACCATGTTTGAATGTCTGAAACAAGAATCAGTTTTTTTGCAATTCATACTCATTTTCAAAGAGGAATGAATCAATTAATAGCCCTGTGTATATGTATGTATACACAACTTCATTATGTTTATTTATTCGGTTTTTAAAATCCCTAAAGCTGGGGATTGCATCTTGTATGACTGAACAAACATTAACCTTAGTTCAGGTGTGTAACAACCAATAATGTTCTTATTCTGGCCTATTTCATTGTAATGAACCCATATCGTAATGACTTTGCAGTCGTGAAATAAGTCGTTTGATCGATTATCGTGACGTTATTTTGCCAATAATTTCATAGATTTTTACATGATTTAAAAATCCTTTGCTTTTGAAAAATAGGTAGAGTGGATGGAATAGTCATTGTCTTATTACATTATTATTACCTTTATTATTACATTATTTGGAGAGTAATTCCATTATATGCATCGGTAATGTTCAAAATTAGTGTGATAGTGGCAGTTATTAAGCTATTGGCCATTATTACTTAATTGGTTGCTATAAAGAGCTTTCACAGGTGTTCCTGGAACCTTTCTGTACTGAAGTGTAAAAATAAAACAAAATCAAATCCTTATATAAAATTAGATAATGTACTGCTGCAAATTATATTTAGGTGCAATCCTTTTCTTTTATTCTGAAATTCATGTGTAACTGCTGCTTTTGAATCCTCAGTATTCATTGATAATAGTCACGATTAGGAAGACTGCTTTCTTGAAGTTTCTCAAAAGACTCAAATAAAACGCGTCCCTTGAGTTGTTCAGCTGTGACTCAGGTGGAGGAGTGGGTTCACAGAGTTGAACACCTGTCAGCGTGTCCTTGGGAATGGCAATAAACACAAAGCGGCAGCGATAAATATTTCGAAAAGTATAAGTAAAGTCAATTTTCTGGGATTTCTGGATGACATTCTTCGATGTCGGACCGTTTGCTCCAGATGAAACATGATGGAAACCTTATTAACCTCATTGAAATGAACATGTCAGGGACTTTGAAAAAGACCAAGACCTCTTCAAATTTCCATTATGATGTTGTGAAAACACTCATTTCATTCACTGTGCAATTAATGGAAGTTCCTTTCTAATGTAATTTGAATTCCAGTGCAGAGATTTTTGCTTTTTGTAAAAGCCGGCTGCGAATGTATGGCACATGCATTTTTTTTTTTTTTTTCAAATTTGTGTATTTAATGAGGTTTAAAGCCATTTTGGAGTCTGGGGGGCCACTGTGCTGAATGTTGAACAGCAGCTCTACTGTATGATAGGGGGTCTCACTATAAATACAAAAAAAAATAAATAAAAAAATGGAGCAGGCCAGATGGGGCAGGGGGCCAGTTCCCACAGAGATAAGACGATAAAATGTGTGGAAGATGGATCAAGGCGAGAGCAGAGAGGATGTAGGAGCTACCTGTGACACTATCGGGCTTCCCATCTGCCCTGCAACCTCTCACAGATAACTACAAGACCTCTGCAAAACGCTCCCATCACTGCAGCCACATGAGAAAAACCTTCTGAGCCGAAAGATGAAAACGCCATAAAAACATGATTTGACATTAGAGACCTTGGTTTGCTTTATTTTTTTTATTACTATTTTTTTTTATTTTATTTTATTTTTTCTATTATTATAATTTTTTAGATGTGGTGTTGTTCTGTCCCATCACCAATGACTGAAACCACTCTGCTTTGAGCTACACTTGTATAGAATTACATTGTTCCCTGGACAATTGCACTGCATTATTATCTATTAATAGTTGTTTTGGCTATCTTAATGCATAATCACAACAGTGCCGCTCATAGAGGAATGGTTCTATTATGTATACATGCACAAATAAATGATTGCATAAATATTTCCACCGTCTTTTAGCGTATTTGCCTAACTGGCCAATGGAGTGTGCAAATTAGGGCTATAGAAGCATTTCCATGGAGTAACAGAAAACATTATTGCCTGGAACCATTGAGTCATAGGTGGTAATTGTGTTTTAGATTAAAAGCTTAGTTCGATGATTGTTGGTGCTGCCTGAGTCAATAAGCAGGCTCTGTGAGGGGAGAGCACGCCGGCCCTGCTGCGGTGATTAACTACATGTTCCTGAATTTTATTTGTGATCAAGCACAGAGATTAAAAGCAGTGGTGGTCAGGGAGGAAACTGCATTAAGGAGGTTCACCGAGTGCCATGGGGTTTTTCAGTTCACTGCAGGCTTGCCAGTGGATATATCTGCCAGCGGAGCTGTGTATAAGTGGCTGTATCCTCTGGCAGGGCGAGGAGGTGCAGAAGAAAAAAAAAAAAAAAACCCCAAAACACGCTAAACTTCAAATGTGCCTCTATTCCATTAGCGCTATCAAAAGTAAATCTTCATTCTACAAATCGGCCCGAGTTTGAAACGGAAG
>OMNM01034674.1:0-15802 GCA_900302745.1 Parablennius parvicornis | reverse complement strand
AGTGCTGATTTTTTTTTTTTTTTTTTTTTTTTAAAGTAGAAATTGAATAATTCTTTGATAAAGGTTATATCATATCTGTCCCCATTAGTCTGTGCAATCCATGGATCTCTTTCTGGCGGTGTTTCTCTCATTCATGTCGCTGTTTTTTTTTTTGTTTTTTTGGGGGTTTTTTTTATCTGTGTGCTGCAACCTTGGTTTTTGGAGAGGTGGCTGTTCTACATTTTGCAAGCGTTGTTTTGTTCCAGCACACCTGATTCAAATGAGTGATTCCTCATAGCGCTCTGCAGCCGCCTGATAACAAATCAGGTGCGTTGGATCAAATGGCGGCGTCGCACTTGTTGTGTGGCTCTCTTGATCTGAAGCAAAGTCTGAGGGAAAAAGAGGAATGGTGGATTTGGACTTGTTTGCTTTGTTGGTGGTTTTTCAGACCGAAAGATGCAAACAGATTTGCTTTTGGAGCCGTGTACTTTCCTTACGTCTCTGCAATCAGGAGTAAATGGGAAGTGTTAAAAATACACCTGAATGCAATCATAATCAGGGCTTACGACTAAAAAAGGTGGGCCATTTTTCACAAACTCAGAAATACAGGCTGCATAATGGAGTGCTTAATAGTGAGAAATATTAGGTTCAAATTGTAGGGATATGGAATTGCCTAATAATACTGTATTATCAAACTTTATTTTCACAAGCCAAGTGAAAATATCTGGATTTGTTTGCTTAGCGCCCTGCGACAGATTGGCGACCTGTCCAGGGTGTACCCTGCCCTCACCCACACTAGGCTGGGATTGGCTCCAGCGACCCGCGACCCTGAATTGGAAAAAAGCGGAAAAGAAGATGGATGGATGGATGGATGTTTGCTTATCCTGAGTAGTTTACTTAAATAGTCATTCAACTTCAGATTTGTGTCATCCTGACACGTTGTGATCTCAGCTCTACTAAAGCACTCCGGTCCAACCTACTGGTTACTCATTTTACACAATGTGTGTTTTGAAACCGTTGAGTTTCTGGATGGAACACTTGCCAATGATTTCCCACAATGCCGATAAGACCCACGGCTGCCAGGTAGATTTGTCTGTGGCTCACAGTGAGGCCACACAGAGGTAGTAAATCTGGTGTCTGGTGTGACATCACCGCTCTGGCTGAGTGAACGTATCATGACGAGCATGTCAGAGAGAGGACATCCAGCAGCAGAGCCACATACCTTCTTCTTCGGCTCTCTACTAACATGAAGGAGGATGAAATGAATCCATTGTTTGGTTATTCTCGACTGCAAATGTTAATAGACTATATGCATCAAATATGGAGGATGTCATTGGGGCTGGGATGCCTGAAGCAATTCATACAGAGACAAGATGAGGCCAACGGGCCAAAACCTTCCTACAAGAGACTCCGATCCGGCCAAACCAGCAAGCAGATTGTCAAAATTAGAAGAAAGAAAAAAAAAACACATTGATTTTTCCCTCAATCAAGAGTAGTAGACACAGCACAAAACAATGAGACATCGGTGATGCTGCTATGAAAGCCTCAAAACCATGCTGTCAGAGTGAGTTTGTAAAAACACCCATAATGCAATAGCTATAGAAGTTTTCTGGACATGTCACTGTAATTTGCACCCGAAGGTTTCATTGAAATTGGCTTCATGTTGAGATTGTACAAATTTTCCGTATTAATTGTTTTGATTTTTGTGTAAATGTGGATATTTTCATCATATATACTCTACGCCACGATGAAGGAAAACTTTAAAGTTTAAATTTAAAGGTTTTTCTGGCATTCTTTTACTGGTTTGGCTTACTCAAGACGAAATTAGGGCCCTGAATTAAAATGTGTAAATTGTGACCCTTGACCCCACTTGTCAAAGACATGTTCGAAATTTCCCCTCACTTCTAAAACAGGGAAGAAAAGCAAACTGTCAAGAAGGTTTATATGAATTAATTCATAATCCAATCAACTGGCAGAAAACACACTGTGGACATCACCAAGTTGTTTTTTTTTTTTTGTTTTTTTTCTCATTGAAAGGCTATGTTTGTTTTTCCAATATTCAAAAATAATGAGACAAGGAGATACAAAACTGCTGATGACAGAGAAAAACAACGCAATGAAAACAAAATACATTTGGGAGAAGGGAATTACATACTCAAAAAACAATATCGACAGTGCCATCAGTTGTTTTGTTTTTGTTTATTAAAGAAAAAATATAATGACAAATACAGGATGGAAACATGTTTGCTTTTAGTGTGTGAAACCAAATAATAAATCTGTTTCCTCAACCTGTTTACCCTGCCAGATCCGAATGAGAAAATCATAGGGCCAAGGTGGACAAATGATGAAAATGTATTTTGTAGTCGAAGCTCGGAGGCAACAATGTAGAAACCACAAGTAAAGGTGAAACCTGCTTATGGGTTAAAATGCAGTTTAAAAATGTTTCTAAACCTACTTATTGATGTTTTGGGACTTTAAAATCGTCAAAGCAAAACTAAATGTCATTTGAAATTATTACAAATGTCTTGAAAAGTGTAAAACTTACCAAAATGACACAACTTTAAAAAAAAAAAAAAAAGGAATATTTTTCTCATTTGATGTCTTTAAAGGATTCTCATCATTCATTTGTCTCATTGGAATTATCGCATTATACCTTAAAGTCATGTTTTGTGCAGCTGTTAATAACTTATAGTGGTTATTGTTAAAGAAACAATATGAAGCAAGAAGTGGTTTCTTGCCCCATTGAGGAATGAAATAACTGATAATTAGCAAACCTGTTACAAAATGTAATCATGAACATTAGCCAGGACAGAATGATGAAGACTGGGGAGGAAAATACTTGGCTGAGCTTTGCAATAATTCATGAATACCTTTTCCTCTCCAATCAAAGTTAATAAAAGCAGGTGTAGCTGCCAGTTCTCCATTAGCTCCCACTTACACGTCCCTTCTCATAATGAATACAGTTTCTAATCTCATCATTGTGAGGATGGTTAAATGAGCAGAGCAGGCTGCTCTGCAGTATTCTGTCGTCAAATGAAACTTCAATGAGTTATGATCCATTGATCTCACTCCAAATGACCCTGACTGAAAATATGTTTATCATCGCTCCACATGCAATCTTCAAAATCAAAACAATAACACTTTTACATTTTGCAATTTAGTATTACTTTGAAGAAAACCTTTTCCGAATTGGAACCTAAAGTCTCTCTAATTACCTACCTATGTCTCACTAATCTTAACCAGTCAACACATTTCTAGATACAGTAAGTAGAAACAGTCGCTTCAAGCTAAAATGAAGCTTGGTAGACTTCATTGATGAGGACAGCCTGAAGGTGGAAAGTAAAGCTCTCCTATAATTGTCTATTTCAAAGGGATATTTTTAGTGCAAGGTGTGAAACGTAGAGCCCATGGGCCAATTCAGTCCGGCCGCCAAACCACCAAGAAAGTTATAAAAAAAAAAAAAAAAAGAAATTAAAAAAATTGAGAACTGAAGTCGGCTCAGGACTCTTGAGCCCATCAGCAACACCGTCGGAAAAATGTAGGTGAACTTTAAACACGCAGGGAGCAGGCTAAAAGAAAAGAGTCCGCCAGCACAGATATGGACATTGGAAAGACCACAACACCAGTGAGCCAGGCAGAGCCAGCTTCATCGTCCTGCCCGGGAGTTTGTCTTCAACCTGTTGCTTGAGTCGAGACTGAATGTTTTTTCTCTGCTGTGGTGACATTTCATTTCTGAAATACTATCCCGAAATGAAATCAGGTAAAAGCCTCTGCCTCTAAATCCAAATGCCATTGCCCAGTTTTAACAACAAACTAATCAAAAAGTAAAAAATTAACAGAAAAAATGCAATCAGCCGATCACGCAGAGGAAGTAATGAACAACATTTATGAGGAAGTTTGCATTTTTGAAAAGTTGTTTCAGTTGAACTGAGCCTCTGTCTTTAGTGTAGTAGACAGTACACACTAAAGACAATACAATTAGTATTGTTTTTGCAGATGCAATGAGCCACATGTTCCCCATTCCTATTTCTTCTTTCATGTAATTCAAATTAAAAAAAAACAAACTCCTAACGATTTCACAGATGATGGGAGAACAGTGGTCATTGTAATCATAACTGAGTAATTATTACTAAATTAATTTGAATACAAACTCACAAACATACAAATACATTTTTGATTGAATAATATTAAGACCTTGTCCCCATAAGCAGCGGCATTCTAAAAGAAATTCCGTCCACATGTCACTGTGATCACGGCTCACCACGATGCCTGAGCATGTAGTACATATGCCAGGCCTTTAGGGGTGCTGTGACTCACCAAACACACTAAAAACGTAGAAGAAGATATGAGCACCTAAAAATTTAGAAGACTGCTCCTCCTCGTACTCCAGAAATCCCACATATGATCTTATTACACCTGCCAGTATCAGTAGCTTCTGCAGCTTGACCTGGAGCTTGTGGTCTGCCAATGTTATTAGGTGACATCACGGGCCTAAGACATTAAGGTTCATTTGTGAACCTTAATTTGCCCCAAGGTTTGACTGGTTGTGATGGACTGGTGATCCATCCAGGGTGTATCTTGTCCTCGCTTCAGAGTTAGCTGGGATTGGCTTCAGCGCCAAGTGTCCAACAACAGGATTAAAATCTTTCAAAGATGGAGGAACAACATGCGATCACAGACAGATGTGACTGTTTCAGCCTTTTGTAGTGTTCATTCTCGCTGCTGAATCACTCGGAAGCAGTATAGTAAGTGTAAGTTAAGACAGACACATTTCATTTGAACGTCCACAGCCTAAGTCCAACGGTAATGCGTTAATTCTCCAAAGGTTTATACAATAACCACTTTGTCTTGCACAGCCACTGCTAAGCTATAGCCGCCTTTTTTTTTTTTTCTTTTTTTTTTTTTTTTTCAGGATTTAATTTTCTTAAATGATTCCCCAGTGAAATAATGCTCAGCCGCTGTGCTTCATGAACCTGAAATCACACACAAATGGGCATTTTGCTTGAAAAAAAAACAACAATAAAAAACAAAAAGACGCAACAGCGTAACCTTTAGTCGCACCAGCCTGGATGTAATTCATCGAACATTTCTCACTTAAGTGCATCCAGTGAATGAAGTGTTTTAATCTCTCTCTGTCTTTTTTTTTTTTTTTTGTTTTACTGCAGCCGCTTCTTAACAACCTCTGCTTTTCACTTCTCCCTCAGTTATTGATTCCTCGTATTTCTGCAGGAAACTGATATGAACCAGCTGTGTTCAATCAAAAGGTGGGACGGCGGGACTATAAATACACCCCAAGCGAGTCAACTGCTTGATGAGCACGAGGGCATGTCAGCGATCACGCTGGGTCTGGGTGGCTGAGCTCCTGACGCTCTTATCTTCAGCGCCTCCGACAAAGGGGCCTCTCCCCCTGTTGAACGCTGGTGGAAAATTGTAAGCCTTTGCTTTTTGTGAGACTTGGCAACCGAAAGCTAGTGTCTGTCTGATGCTTCAGAGAGCAGTGCTATTCGATCAAACGCCGCTCCAGCCAAGCTAAAAATATCCACGTGCCATTTCACACGATTTGCGTTTGTTTGTGGTATTTTCTTTTAAAAACAAGACACCAAAACCAAGTTTACACACCACTAATCTGTTCTAAACGTCCGATTGAAGATATGCCAAAAGCTTGAATTCCCCCGATTATGCTCTTCAAAATGGTGACACTCAGGATAATTTCAGGACGGCAATGGTTTAGCCTGTTGTAAAAAAAAAAAAAAAAAAAAAAAATGGCTGCCTAGTTGAGACATTTAATATTTGTTATTCACAGAAAAAGATTACGTTGTCCCAGATATGACAAAAAAAAAAAAGTTTCCACCACTGGCTTAAAACCCGCAGCTCGTTCAGCAACTTACTCACGCACAAATCCTTATCCTAATCACATCAAAAAAAAAATAAAAAGGAAGAAAAAAAAGGAAGACAACACCACGCATCAAAATATTTGGAAATTCAAATGCCATTTTTAATCTTCAAAGAAACACAGAGGCGAATCAGAAGAGAAACCCCATTGCCTCGCCTCGTTATTAACAACCAGAACCCTTCCCAACCCATCATTTAAAGTAACATTTTATCGTATCAAACATTAAGTGATATATGGAGCAGCCTCACACATTCGCCAACATCAACCCGGAGAGGAGAGATTCCCGGGTTCAGCCAGCGTCATGCTGGAGCCCTGACTGGAGTCGCATCAGAAAATGTGATTCTGCCTCACACGCACGCTTACGGAGCCTCAAAGTACTTTTTGAGCCGGCGCGCCATTAAAGTTTCATTCGTATCCACCTTTCTCAGGCAAAGACTCTTTCACCTGTTTCGAGGGCGCGGTGGAAATAGTGCAAGGTTGGAGCAATCGCAAGCAAATCAAAGTCTGTAGCGATCGTTTCTCACACCTGTTGCAATCCTGTTTAATGGATATTGTGTGATTAGAAATTAAAGCAGATGGGTGACTTTTTTTTAATCTTTAAGATACTTCAAACATTTTAAAACTTGTTTTACTCAAAAGCAAATCAGGTGATTATGTAATTCAGTCAAAAATAGACATTAATAAATGTTGACTATGTTGCTAGAACTTACTATTATAGCTTTGAGTGTGTGTTTAGAGGTAACTTTGTGAGTTTCACTCTCCAAGTGGGATAGGTGACGTCACTACTTATATTTTAAACATTTAGTTCGGTCTCGTTTATCGTCTGGTTCAGTAACCAACATACGCTATCTGAGACAATGTTATTATTCTAAATACTGATCTCATCAACGAGGCAACTGAACTTTAGAAAATCAAAGGATTTTTAAAATTTCTGGAATATTCTTAAAAAAAAAAAAAAAAAAGGCCTTTGAAATCTGTCTTAAGCCCCATTCACATGCCAACGTTTCAAGAGAAAAGGCATCGTTTTTGTGTTTTTTGTTTCAAAAAGTTTCACATTTGAAAATGATGTCCATTTACATGAAAACCGCAAAAATGCTGAAAACTGTGTAGCTAGCATGCCAGGCCCAGAGGTGGCACTGTTGGTTGTTTTTTTCAATGAAACCACACACACGTGTTGAGAGAAGAATACACAATGAACATTAACAATGCTGAGTGCGCAGACTTTGGTTTGGATAGACAACAAAATTTTCTCCCGTTTCCATGGAGATAGATTCATAACATTTCAAAGAAAGATCCACCTTGGGGGCTGCTTTGAAAAAGTAGAATTTTTTTTATTGTCTCTGAGTATCGTCATTGTCATGCAAATGGTGAAGTTTTCCATTTTCACTTGAAAATGTGTAAAGGGGCTCTAAAAGTCATGAACCTAAATCTTAATTAACTTCAAAGAGAATTACAATCCAGTTTCCAGCATTTGTTACAAACAACCAACAGCAATTGTTGATCAATCCTGTAGATTGTCTGGATTATATGGAAAGCAAAGCTACTCTACAACCTCTTGCTGATGTTATAATACTGAACATCAAGCATGATCGAGTAAAGGTTTGTATAAAAACAGACACAAACAGGTGTGATATTGCTCGTGCACACTGTGGAAGATGACTTACACTGTCTACTTGACAAACTATCATTTGCCTCCGTGAATATGAGATATGTCTTCAAGAGAAAATACTGGGAGGAGTTTATGCTTATATTAGGTTATTATACTGTCGTGTCTATAACTGGTTCACCATGACTTTGTTTGTGGACTTTATAATAACCATTTTATTTTGTGTTTTTTTTTTTTTATCTCAGATTTTGTGCCTGGTTTATAGATTGCAGATTTTTTTTTAATAAATTTTTTAGTTTCCTCCAGCTGATCACTCCATGATGCCTGCATGCAAATTAGCATGGAAGAGTTTCATTTCCAGCTGATTGTTCTACAAGAGCAGTCCATAGCCCACAGACGCTTATTTAAATAGTCATTTTTGTGCATGAGGCCACTCGTGGTGTTATTTTTGATATATCTGATGCAAACTGAAAGTACAGTCTATTTTTGCGAATGCATCATTTAGCACTTCATGCAGGATCTTAACAAATCATGCCCATATTTTTATGAAACGGTGGTTTTCTAAGTGTGGGGTGAGCTTTCCCTGGAGCACTGCAAGTAGCTTGAGAGAGTTGCAAAGCAGCAGGAAAGATAAGAGGATCAGGGGTATGCTTTTTGCCAGCTTGATTTCTTTTGAGTCATTAGTGGAGCATACAACGATTCATTATTCTAGTGCAACACAGATATTAAAAACAGAACGTCAGTTATATGTTTAATATTGTTCAGTGCAAAATAGGGTATCAGTGACAAAGGTTGCAGCCTATACATCAGAATGTACCATTTACAATATTATCCAATGAAAAACAGTCAGTTCAATTCAAAAATATTATCCATGAGAAATGGAGGTTTTTGATCCCGAGATGGTTTGGTGTATAATAGAGGTAGAAGCAAAATCTATGACCAACTTTCTAGACGACTTGTCTGTCAGGGTCTTCAAGTAAAGTTCTTACATTCTTTACTAGATATGAACTATGTTTCCTCCAGAACAACCCTCACACTATTACATAAAAACCTCCACCTTTACATAGTTGGCTGTTTGAAACGATCCCAAAACATTAATACAACACATGCTGACTCTATAAGGCAAATTTTGATTTATCTGTCCAACCCAAGAACAAGTTTCCTTCAAACAATTGCCGACATCTTGTACTCTCCATGGCAGATTATTCTCTTGTTGCGGTCGACACCTCCCAGGAGAGGTTTCCTGACAGGCACAACCTCAAACCAGTTTAAATAAAACATTGTGTTACTGTGTGACTGTTCAACTGAAGACCAGATTTCAGTCTGTTACAGCCACCACTGATCTGGATGGACCTATCCTGAGCCGTGGAGGTTTTACAGGCTCTGCCACTATATTGCTTTGGATCTGAGTCTTCCCATGTGTAGCTGCCTCCTCTTTCTATGTTCAGTGGCTGATTTGAAAGCCTTCAATTTTGCACCACAGTCCTCAATGTACAGATTTCGTAGCGTATCTCTGAGGTGATCACGGTCTTTTTTTCCCTCTGTGATGTCTGACCTTTCCCATGTTCAGACAGTACAATGACTAATCATGCCTCGCAACCTCACATTTATACAGAGCTGGAAACATCCCAGTGGCCATGCCGGATCACAGCACCACAACACACCACAACTATGCTCGCTCATTCAGAATGACAATAACTTTCTCTCTAGAAAGGACACACCAAAGGTCAGCATTTTGAATACATGGGGCAACTGTAAATATGGTTGATGGGAATTATGTGCATATGCCCAAAGATGTTATGAAGTATGATTTTTTTTTGCTGATCGAAAGGCCCCGTTTACATAACTTTTTTCAGAAAAGCTTCACATTTTCACAACAATGTTTTGAAAGTGATGTCAATTTACACAAAAAACGGCAGAAACGCTGAAAACGATGTAGTTTTCATGTTCGGCCACTAGTTGGTGTTGTTGTTGATTTTATGATGAAACCACACACACACGTGCAAGCAGAGAACAATGCACTATAAAAATTAACAGTCGAGTACGCAGCCATTCGTATGGACAGACGATGAGGTTGGATTGCTATACTGGGTGACTCAAATATAAAATTACGTCCCACGAGAATTTGAGCTGGGACTCATGACACTGGAGACAAACATCATGCCCATGTGCAGAACTATGTACTACGGCTGTGGTGTGCATACAGTAGCAGAATTTCCGTCATCTACATAGAGACTGAACGTAAGCATGTTCAAGAACCTGCACTTTCCTTTTTTTCCATGGAGACGGAGTCGGATCATTTTCAAAAACTTGCATTATTCCATATTTACTTCCTGCATCATTGTCATGTAAATGGACCTCTAAAACCCTTTGAAAGTTTCTCATTTTCACTTGAAAATGTTGTATAAACGGGCCCTCAAATGATGAAGCGATATGGAACAAGGCAAAACAAAAACAATACAACCGCCTAATTGAATTCTTGTCACAATACTTTTACTTTTCATCCTCTTTATTCAATATTGGATCCTGCGTTTTCAGTATTTCATCTACGAGTCTCTGAATGCGTAATCAAGAAAACAAAGCATCAGTGGGTAGTTATTGTTTGGTTACAGCTCTTGTTTAACCTTTCCACGACCCGACTTGGAAAAATCTCCCAAGAGCACAATCTTGTAATTGAGAAGTGCCCATCATTGCTCTTTACACTCGCATGACATTTTCTTCTTTGCTCCCGTCGTAATTGCAGCGGCCACCAGAGGTCACAGTAAACCTTTGGGGCTAAGCAGCAGGAGCACTTACACACACTCATGTGAAGCATTAACTAATGAAAGGCTTTCCTGCTCGCCTCCACCTGCCAGGATCCCCCCCACCCCCCGCTTCCCAATGTGTTATCATTACTCCCCTTGATCACAGCAGTTTACCTCCTCCTTTCTGTCTATTTACCTGGAATCTCATTGCTGGCACCACTGCTTTATGGCTCCTCCACCCTCCACTCTTCCACAGTTAAGGCCTTCACTGTGATCAAGGAAGAGGAGGAGGTAGAGAGATCTTCACACTCCCAGTGATTTACAGCTCCACCTTCTCGCGACTGAAGGCGAAAGGATCCTGACGTCGACCCTCCTTAACAAGCCGCTTCGCTCTTTGTGCTTGTTAAATGAATTTTATGGCTTCTGTCACTCTTACTCTCGGGTGTCTCGCTTTATAAACTGCATGGTATGTAAAGCGCTGAAATGTTGAACCTGGAGGGAATCCTCAACAAGACAAGGTCAGCTTGTTAGGTGAATTCCACGCATAAATATAGAGATCCCATTGTTGGTGTTTGACTGGCTCGAAGAAAGGGAGCAGGTCTGACATTCAAAGGAGCATTGACCCACAGAAGATTATGGTGACTCCTGTTAATTTGGCCACGCGAAGTCAGTTACTGCAGCGGAAAGAAAGTGATAAGCGTTTGTATGGATCGCTTCCTTTTGTGTTATACTGTATGTTTTCCATACGGAGAGCATGAAAGGTCAAGGAAATAATTCACAAAAGGTTTTTTTTCTTTTTTCTTTTTTTTTGGATGAGCATTTTTGGTAGACTTGTGGCCCGATACAATATCAGAGCTTGCATTACGGCATCACTGCTGGCCATCTCCACATTGAAGTCAGTGCACACTCAGCCGCGTCTTATCGGGTGCAGGTTTGAACTGTGGCATTTATGAGGAGAACTAAAGCAGCTGGTTCAGCTCCCCGGCTGACCGCTGCTCAGTCAGACTGGAGCTTTGATTGCGGCCGCAGCCTCGGGATGACACAGCTGTCACTGCGACTGTGACAGGAGCTGTAGCTCTGGCTTTAGTTGTGACACGCTCCTTTTTTAGTGGCTGTAACCGAGTGCACGGGGGCTGCATTGTGTGAGCGCTGATGACTTCCGTTCTGGGGGCTGTCGTTAAAGCGTTGACCAGCTTTGGTAGTAACGGCGGGACGTGTGTGCTGCGCCACATCTCGAAAAAACCCAGCAGCAATCCAAACGATTGAGTGAACCCATCCAGAGTTTCACCTGCCACAGCCAGGCGGAGCAGCTGCAGCTGTGCTCGCCACCAGCTGTGGGACACTGCTGAAGATCAACCTTTAAAGAAATGAATTTCAGTGTGCTGAACACATCCTACGAAGTGCGGTGTCATCATTTCTTTGGTATAGTGTCTGCACAGTGTTCTCTTTAACTTGTAAGGTAGAGGAGGAGCATCATCACTGTGAGGAACATGAAATATTGCATGACAATGTGAACAGTCATGAAGGAAGTGGATGTTGCAGGGGAACACAAAAGGTCTTACGAAAAGCACAGAAAATGGTAAATTGTTGGAAACTAATGAAAAATAAAGGCATGACGGGGCATTTAGAGACTAAAACGGTATTGTGAGAGAATGTATACTCTAAAATATGGAAATATTCAGTCACATATTATGTCTGATGATGTATTTGTTGTCTATGTGACTTTGCATATGTTTGATTTTGAAGAGCAGTTGGATGTCACACACCTCATTTGCCTTGTTTACATTAAGATTCAAGGGAAAAGGAATCGTTTTTGTATTTTTTTGCGTTTACGAGGCAACTTTTTGAAAACTATATCCATTTACACCTCAATGGCAGAAACTCAGAAAACAATGTAGATATCATGTTGGGCCACTCGTGAGTGCTGTTGTTTATTTTTATAATGAAACCACACACATATGTGTGCAAAGAACAACACAGTATAAGCAATAACAATGGCGAGTACAATGAAATTGATATGGACACACGGTCGAGTTGGCTGTATATCACAGGTGACTTTTCACAATGAAACTACCAAGTTCCAGCAGAATATATTTACTGGGAGTCATGACACTCTGGTGGCTGCCATTGTTGTTACTGTCCATTTATTTGTGCATTTGCAGAAGAACTTTAAAAAAATGTTTTATTTATCATACTATATTATATACCTTATTGTTTTTTCCCTTTTTTTTTTCAACTCATCGCTAATGGGAGACCAGGATTTTGATCAGAGACCCACAGTGCATGTTTTAGAGACATTACGACAGCCGTGGTGCACGTGCACAGTGTTTCCCTGGAGACAGGGTGGTAGCGTTTCATTTTCAAAAAACTGCGTTTTTGCCATTTACATAGAAACAGAGCATTTCTGAAAAGTTCCCCCTTGGTAGCCATTTCAAAAAGTTGCATTTTCAATGGCTGAGAGCACATTTGGCATATAAACAGACACGTAAAATTAAACAGATTTGCATTTTAAGTTGAAAACATTGTAAATGAGGGCTTTAAGGTGCATTTACACATAGGCACGATGAGCTCTGAATATCATGTGATGTAATGCACCTGAATAAGGTTCTTCATTGGGCATATCGGTGCGTGACATTCTTGATATTCGTGGAACATGTTTTTGGCTGTCACAAAATCTTCCAAGAATAACAACACTCGCCTCGATTCCTGAAGTTTGCAACTGAGCGTGTGGATTAGTTGTTATGCGTTATACAGCATAACAGCATTCGCTCCGCTCCAGTATCCTCCTCCCTGCACATTTCTATGACATTTCTCTGGATGTGGGTCAATCTGGAGTATCTGAACCATACAGCAGCTGATGGTAAAATTACTGGGGTGTGTGTGTGGAGTCATATATATATACATCCAGTCACAGACCTGACTTGTTTTACACACTGGGTGAACACCACGAGACCTCATCTGAGACGGGGTGATTCTCTTTTTCCTCGCGTGCGCCTTGCACCCCTTCACAGATTGCACCCTGGGTGGCTGCCCACATCGCTCATAGCAAAATCCACCACTGTGTGATTATCTGCCACCGTTTCGTGCTATTACTTGCGACGCATGATGACAGGCCGTGACGGTCCATGACGGCGGGTGACGCCTCTGCCCTGAATCATATAATTCAGGTCAAAATCGTGATCAGTGGTCAGGAACTGAAACTCGTGCCATTCCTGACTTGTCATTGTTGTGTGTTAACGCACATTTAGGCAGCTCTTGGCTTGTTGCATAGCTTCATATACAATCAGTTAAAAGTTGATCACTGGGTAAAGCCAACTAGTGTTATAAGGAACCACAACAGACTAGAAGGTAATTTCTTTTGTTTAAGCAACATGAAGCCATTCATTCTAATTTCCTCATTGTGTCCGTTGCAGCAGAATAAAGGTATTGTTGCAAAACACTAATGTATAGAGAATTAACTATTTTAAGGCAACTCACAAAGTTTTGCAAGCATGTAGGAAAAATAAGAAATGAAAAAGCCAGGTGAAAGTTCAAGGGTAAACTGATGTAAGACAGCATGAACAACAGTACTAAGTGTAGTGAGAATGCAGAGACATTTCAAGGGAAAATAATGTGGCAATGAGAACAAAACATTTTTTTTAAGCAAAGAAAGCAGTGTATGGGAAAATCATGTGAGAGAAAAATTAATATTGTGAGAGAACTAAAACCTTTGTTGAGATAACAGAATATAATTTGTAAAGGAACCGTAAGAAACAATATAGGAAAAAATAAACAATATTTTTGATGCTGACCACAGAGGTTAATGTGATGGAAGAAATTTTTCATGTACCGATGCCACTTCTGTACTGGACGAGTACCTTTAGCTACTTGCTGGTACAGAGTGCCAGTACGAGTACTAAATGCCATAAAGCCAAAGTCATGCTCCATATGCATATGCTATGCGAAGGCTGTGCGTTGCAGCAAACCACCTCCACACTACCTCTGCGTCGACGCTACATGGACCTCCAACAGCCTTACTGCTCCAGTACACGACTGCATCTACAGTATTCATAGGGCCATGAGCTTTTACCAGTATTTAGCATCCCTGTTTTTTTCTGGGATAGTTTTAGCGAGAAAACCGAAGAAAAATATGGAGGAACTTTTGACAAGTGACTGAAACGGTTTTGTCATGAAAATGAAAAAGCATTCTGATATAGTAAAAAAGAAAATGTAAAGGAACTGAAAACAAAAAGCCCTTATTACGATTGAAAAAGCATCTTGAAAGGTATTGTAAGATGAAGGTTTTGTGAAGGGATATGACTCGAAGATGCAAAAATCTCATCGGGGAACACAAGCATATTAAGAGAGGGCATGAAAGTATTACAAATGAAGACAGGAGTAATTGCAAGGGGACCTGAAAATATTGCAACAGAGTGCAAGTTGTTGCGAGAAAGATTTTTTTGGGGAGAAAAATATGCAAACCTGTTGAGAGGGCATGCAAGAGTTCTGGAAGGAAACAAAAGTGATTGCGAGGTACCAGAGAGGCGATGCAGAAGTAGACTCATTATGGGCAGAAAAGCTACAGATTAAAGACATAATTACAAATGTTGAAGAAATTAATTTTCCTTACAATATAGGAAACCTTTAAAAAAGTGGATTGAATTTTAAGCGCTCTGCCGCCTGGTTAACAGCCTGTCTGTCTGTCGTCTCACAGACAATTGAATGAAAGGAATCACAATGAATCATTCAACGATGGCCAAAATGTATGGGGACATCAAAACCAAACTCATTCCAAGCAAACTCTGACTGAAAATGTGTCGTTTTGAAGAATTCGAATGTCAGAATGTTATGAAACTTCAAAAGCAAAGTCCAGTCAGACTGGACTTATTTCTCATAGTAGGAACATTTTTATAATTCCTTGTCTTTTTTTTTTTTCTTCTCCTTCTCCCAACTCTTGTGAATGAATCATCTGTAATAAAATAAGTACCAATTGGAGCACTACTCACACAGGCCCAAGAATCTGTCACAATATGAAGTGATTAGGTGGTACTAAATCAAAGATTTTAAATTGTTATGATGTGGTAATATAAGTGAATATTTCGAATTAGAGAGAAAGATGTCACAGCAGTAGGAGTTTTGTTATTGCCCAAAGGCATGATTAGACTTAATTCTAATCATGCTCATAATATCTAAACACACATTTTAGAGCTTGGGACGAATTCTTTCTGGCTTATACAATGATAAAGACAAGCCGGAGTGTTACTACAATAGTATTTTTCAAAAGAACATGGGGAAGCCTGCTCAGCAGTCTCCACGCTCTCACCGTTCAGTCTTCCTATCCGCAATAATTATGCAACACGAGGTGGGATCAGCCAGGCTACCCACTCATGCGATAATGATGACCACATATAGCCCTCAGCATATCCTCCACAACACCTGCATAATAGACCCATGTAGGGGGGGGAGAGGTTGGGAGACAGCTCCTCCCGCGCTGCTGTGCGCTTATGCTTGTGTTGGTGGTGATGGAGATGGAAGAGGCAGATCAACAAGAGAAGAAAAGGCAAATCTTATATTTGGCATTATCTATCTGCAGCTGTTAAA
>OMNM01034672.1:6385-22927 GCA_900302745.1 Parablennius parvicornis | reverse complement strand
AGACCAACAGCTCAAATCACATTGTTGAGAGACACAACTATATCAGTATGTAGACATGTGGAGGCTGAATGCAGAGTTCATGGAAATTTACAATTAAGTACAGTTCAGTCATTGTTTTGCAAAATGCATGTTGCAAATGTTGATATTGCAATAGTGATACATTTCTGTAATATCATGCAGCCCTACTCTACAGCCTAAAATGCTGCCGTTTCTTTAATAAACAAATAGTCCTCTGTACCTTTAAGAGCTTCTGCTGTCACTATGAGATATTAGATGTCACCTGTCAACTCCTTATCTTTATACTCAAGAGTCAAACTGCTATTATTAAAAAAACAAAAAACTGTAAAATTGCTTTCACCACTTCAGTGAGAAGCCGTCAACCTTTCAGATGAGATGACGCATCTAACTGAAGGTGGATGAATCAAAGTTAAGCTGCAATCTATTCCAGGAAACCTCAGCAAGCACAGGAAGAACATGCAATCTCAAAAGAAAATGTATCTGTCGGGTTGCACACTGAAGAAGACACAAAAAAAGCCAAAGTGTCCAGGATGAATGTTAGTGGGTGAAACTGTTTCATGGGTGAAAATAGGCCTTGAGTGATATTATCTGCTATGTAACTTCATCTTCAGAGTAGAACTTACAAACAGCTGAGCGCGGATATTCTCATCCTCAGTAGCGATCCTCTCTCTGATGATGGCCTGCTGAAGGCTCTCTTCAGTCGCTGCCCGTTCTGCTGAGAGGATCCTGGACACTTCGTCCTGGACCTGGGATCGGGCCTCGGTGTGAGCCTGCGTGGAGGCCAGAGCCTTCTCCGCCTCCAGCCTGTGAAGAAGCAACACCAACAATTTTTAAAAAAATGTTTCTTAGTGCCAGAAAACATTTTCTCTCAGCAACTTTGGTGTTTATGGGACCACCCACGTTTATGTTTCCCAAAAGAATTAAAAGGTCAGAAATGCAATTACAGAGCTAATGAAGCGTCAACATAGGCCAATGTACTTGTACATTGATTTCTATTCTAATGTCAGAGCTACCCGTTTGAACATTCCTGCTTGGGTAAAACAGAGTAACAACACTAAAAATTAAGGAAGAAAACAAGTTGAAGCCAAAGTAACAAGTGACACAAACCCTTTATATGAAAACCACATAATTACACTGAGAAGTAATTTGACTATGAGCAGATAAACACTAGCATTTAACTGAAAATAAGAATCACAGCACTCTGCAGACACAGGACCACCATTTGAACCCTGTCGTGGGTTCTCATAGTTGCCTAGCAACGCACTCCCTCCTCAGTGACAGTGTGCTTGATTGAATAAGGAGGAACATCCCTGAAACCCTGAAAGTCTTCCTCTGCGAGGAATCAAACAGTCGTGGCAAGGTAAAATCAACACGGAGCGGAGAGAGCGTGTGTCACAGCGGATTATGACAGGCTGAATGGTGAGGATCTTAATAAACGTCTGACCGAAGAAAGCCCTGGAAGGTACCCCCGGCACATGGAAGAGCGACTGGGAGTGTTAACTGGTGCCTTTTGTTCCCAGTGAAAGGAAACAGTTTCAACACAAAGTCCTTCACATTCAAATTCATCATCTATGAAAAACATGTCTGAAGCAGGTATTTATATTTTGACAATAAAAACACAGTGAAACCACATCAAAATTCATCAAAATAACTCATTTATCTTTAAAGTTAAATCATTTACAGCCTCATTGGCTAATTATGCTAATTTAAATACATCATCTCGCTACGTGTTAGAAGCTCCATGTGCCAAACTGATGGGGCTTCATCTTTTATTCTATTTTTAAAAGTCAATTTCACTTCTCGGCCACCTGTGAATCTACCTGAAATAATGACACTAATGAATAATGATGGACGGGCCGCTCACACTGATCACTGGCCCGCGCCACCAGCTTGGAGCAGACGACTGGTCGGTCTAATAAAAGTATGCCTGATGTCTTAAAGCCGCCGTCTGCCCTGCAACACCACTAAATGTCAGAGTGCAGGGGAGAGTGAGATTAGATGGAGAGAAGAAGAGGACAGAGAGAGAGAGAGAGAGAGAGAGAGAGAGAGAGAGAAAGAGTGTGAGCGGTGGCGACATGACATGTTTGGCCCTGAGGAAGTGAAGCAAAGAGGGAGCGAGGCAGAGAGTGGGAGAAAAGAGATGGAGGGAGACGGAGAGAGACCAGCCATGTCCAGTCTCACAGTCCACTGGGCTGCACACGTCAGCACACTCCATCCATCATCAGGCTCCAGCTCTCACACACACACACACACACACACACACACACACACACACACACACACACACACACACACACACATGGAAAAGTCTGGGGATCGTCTGTTTATTCGTCCTTACTGCTGCTGTCGTCAATGACTGTGTTCCAGTATGTAACGGGATTGTCATCTCGTTTGGTGATGAGTAACGCCGCGCACTCAGCCAAACTGAGATTTAGGTTTTTTTAGCTGAATCTGATGCAGGCATAGATCTCAGCATGCTGACAAACGCATCCCATTCAGTCTGCATTTTCCCTTCAATTGATCTGCTTTGAATAGGTTTTTGTGAGTGTTGATAGCAGAATGAAGGACTGTGCAGTAATTGGTTTCTCATCAGTGGCAAATGATAAAAACAGCCTCGGAACTTCAGTGAGATTTCAGCTCGTAAAATATCCCCTCGACGGAATTTTAATAATCCAGGAGCAATCGCTACGCATTCTATCATTCACAAACAATCTAAGTTTAAAGCCTTTAAATGAAAGACTGATTAAAGTCGGTCTTTTTCTAGGAGTAAATTCGATCCACATGGATCGAAGTTACAAATTGCTTTAGGTTTTTTCATTTCATTCATTCATTTTCATTTGCAAGAGACTCCAAAAAGCCCTTTTAGCTGTTGTTCAGCGACGTTCACAGTGGACACTGAAATAGAAAGGAGCCCTCCGATGCTTTCCCCTTGAGTGTGATCTCCATTTCTCAGGAGGATTTTTCACAACAGTAGTTGTCTGCTGTTGCTAGGAAACACATCACCACCGTCAGTAACTGTGGTGGTGATCTACACCTCGTCAGCACCAACAGCAGCTACAGAAGCACAAACTGGGACATTCAGACCAACCTTACGTTTCTTTCCGTCACTTTGGATGTATTATTTCCTAAAGTGATGAATGTGGTTATTTACCTTCAGTCTTTATTATAAGTTATGCTTCTGGAAGGTTTAGCTTGCAGGTGAAATTGATGTTACTATAAGAGACGACTATCGTTTTGATCACTCCAACTTTAAAGTGATTTCCAAACCTCTCAGAGGTTCATTTGCATTACGTTTTTCACATTGGGTTTTATTTGTGTGATCATGACAACATATATAGTATGTATAGTTTTAATACTACGCTCCAAAAGCATATATTAGTACATTTATACATTATGGAATCAAACATATATGATATACTGTCATATACTAAATATGTAGCACTTAATAATAGAGTAATTATGAAGGTAATATGAAGATGCATCAGAAATAGTTGGTTAAGACTCGTAGCAACCAGTGATGTAATAATGACCAGGAACATAATGTTTTCCAATATTGTAATAATTTTAGCCATTTTAAGTGCATGGAAGTACGAAAGATTTAAAAGCTTAATTAAGAAAGTGGGTGCTGCACATGATTTATACTCAGTGAACAAATATGCAATCCACTTTTGTTTCCCACTGCATTCAAATATTTAATTTCCAGAAATGCAGTCTTATTTATGCATTATGTCATTTTTGTTTGTGGTTTTCCATAAATATGCATTATATTTTTAATGCTACATCAGTAGTGGAATAACCAGCAAAGAGTCTAACAACTTGTGAGACTATTCCTAACTTTTTGTTAAATTTCTGGCTTTATTGCATTTAAAATGGCCAGAATATGAATGGTTTTGAAGGTATTGTATTATTCACGATTATCACATTGTTGTTGCATAGTGGTATTGTGGTTAGCACTCTCACCTCTTAGAAAGAATCCATCATGTTTGAGTCCAAGTTAAGGGTCTTTCAGTGCAAAGTTTGTAAGTTCTTCCTAGTTTCTACTCATAGGTAGCTTTTCTCCTGGTTTCTTTCCACAGTTCAGAAATCTCTGACTCATCCTGATGAGTCAGAGAATCAGGAACCAATCAGAGGCCACCTTTCAAAAGGTATAGATCACATTTTTGCTGATGTCGCCTTGTGTTTCCTGTGTGACCCCGTCAAAAACACGCCACCGACACAACAAGCAGACGAGCACTTTTCCACTGATGCTGCAATTTGGACCCTTTCGTTGTGATCTCTCGTCAAGGCAGATGAGGTCGGCGACTGTTTGTGAAACACATGCTGGTTGGGTTATATTAAGATCACGCTCGAGGAGGAAGCCAGGCTTCAAGAGCGCCATCCAAGACCTCCATTAGCATGCTTGTTGTGTCTTTGCCTGTCGCCACAAGCACGGGACCACATGCAGACACAGCCAGAGAATACAAGTCTGGACTCAAGTGGGATGCAGCTGCGTCCTAAAGGCCCAATCTGTCAATTTCTCGTACATCTTTTATAGTATGAGACAACTCATATTTTGACTGGAAAAATCCATTATAAATGAGATTATTCCTTTTTTAATCCCAATCGGATGTCAATGCCAAGTCCCTAATCTTGGGTTTTAAAATAAAAAAATACGACAATAGCTGGAAGATTGTAGAGCCGGAGTCACGTCTCATGTCACACACTCACTATGTCAGCTGGTGGGGAGCGCCGGTTCACCAGTAATGACTCCGTAACTGTCTCAAATGTTCATTCGGTGTCCGCGTTCGTCAAGGTTGCAGTCAATCATGTTTACAGTTGTCGTCGTAAACATGATAATTTGCTGTTATCGCCCTGGGCAAAGAATAAACTACCCGGGATCCCTGTAAACAAAGTTGGGAGGACAGTCTTTGTGATCTGCTACAACGATGACAGTCGCCTAAACATAGCGCATAAAACTGGAACACTTTGGGAACTAATGGCCAAAATGTTCTTTTTTTTTTTGTTTGCGCAGTGATTTATAGTGAAAATAAAGTAGTCCTAGGACCTGTTCATTGCTTTGTGGATTTGTCACAGAAGTTTGAAGATAATATAATCAATCACAGAGAAAATGTGGGCACCTTTTTAGTAGTCAAGATTTAAAGACTTGCACATATAAAAAATTTAGATACGGTATTAAAAGAAGAAAAAAAACCATCATCACTTGTTATATTGTCTTTCTTGTCTTTCAGTTGAGGGTTTTGCTGGAGTTTAGTTTTTTATGGTCACAGACATTCAAAAAACAGTGCTTCACTTCAGAAATATTTGTCACAAAATGTTCCCTAATTAATGAGTCTAATGCTTAGACACAGAATATGACAGTACATTGTTGCTGGTGATGTAATCCCTTATGAAAATGCCTGGATGAGTCTACGTGCTCCCAATGGAAAGAGACAAACATCTGCACCTTCTCCAGAAAGAGTTATTATATATTTTGTCATTGTATTTAGATTTTCTGTTATTTCATTTAAGATTTTATTACCATTGATTGTTGAAGAGAGATTATTTAAGCATTTAAAGTTACCTCTGAGAAGCTTGGTTATAGTGAGATATACATTTGTTATGTTGGTGGATTTTCTATCCATTCAGAGGAGGAACACTAAGCCAGAGACAGTTGCTGATGCTGATCATTTCTCTTTAAGATGGATGCAGATGGATAGGCTGGATGTTACCGGATAGTTTTCCCTGATCATAGGTAGAAACTAAATACCAGGCTCACCTGCTCACGTGTGTAAAAATTACTAGTCTGGTGCATCATTCAGAAAAGAGTTTGCTCCACTAAAAGCAATTAAAGATAATGTCACTGAATCTTGAAAAAATATGTTTTCAACAGTACAAAAATTGGAGGTGTTTTTGTTGCAATGCTGCAAGTGGCCACTACAGACAGACTGGCGCTGTGTCCAGCTCCTAATGCATCCACCGTTTATGTAAACAAAGACGAGTTGACCGTACACACAAATCTCTGGCATGCCACCAATGAGAGCTTTGATCCCACAGTGACCGCAGGCTTTAAGAGAATATGGAACAATCTGACCTCTGGTTCCTCTGAAGCCTGTTTTAGCCGCAGCAGCATCTCGCGGAGCGACAAAGACTCCCACCGAAGAATTAGTGAAACATGTTTCCACCATATCTGAATCATCAAATACTTTTAACTGGGTCACGGCAATTAAATTAGAGTGACTGGTGAAACGCTGCTGATATTTATTACATTGTTATGGAATGAAGCTCTCAGTGTCTTCACTACTGAGAGCGTTAATCCAAAACCTGTGATCTCTTGTGTTTCATTATTTCATTTAAAAATACCTATAGTGGCACTGTGTTAAATCCTGTCGCTTTCCTTACTCAAAAAAACCCTGAATCATTTTTGATTTGATGTATCGGTCTGCTCACCCTTCGCACTCCTGCGTCTTTGGCAGGTTTTCATGCTTGTTGATGGTGAGTCACTCTCCAGGAAGAGTGGAGGAGCATGAGTGGGCTCTCTGATGTTTGCAGGTTGACTCCTGAATGCTTGAGACCTGCCGCTGCACTCTGCAGGCCCGCACATCACTGCTGATATTTTAATGTTTGGCTCAAGTCCCTGAGCCAAGACAAATTGTTTTATGACTAAGATTGGATTTATTAAATTGATTTTCTTTGCGAGGACAGGTTTGGATTAGGTTTTTCATGGATCCACTCAGAGTTTTTCCCTTGAAGATGAATGCTTTTTTCCCTCCATCTTCATTTCATTGTGATGATGAAACTGCCTGTCTGGGTTTTTGTAACTGTCCATCACAAAAAACCCTGAAACTGGAAGAGCATATCTCCAGTTTTCTGAGAAAGCTCCACCTTTGTCGCTTGAAATCGCAGGAACAAAACAATTTACACCATTGTTCTCTCTTGTCGAAAAGGTCACGGTTTATAGACTTTTCCCCACATGTGTTACATTGTCTTGTTTGGCAGGTTCTTGTCGCGCTTCTGATGTGCTCGCTTTGTCGATCAGAGTCCCGGTTTAGCCACAGTCGCCACTTGTTTGAGGTGTTCTATCACAGCTTTTTTTCAGAAGAAATGTTTATTTTCTCATATATTTGAATGAGAGGAGGCAGGAGAGGAGAGGGGATTTGGCGTTACAAACTTTGAAGGCTATTAAAATTTAAACCGCTATAGAACGTAAAAAACATTTGTGAATTATTGAGCAGAAGGGTCTCCTCTGTCATTTAATTGTGTTTTGAAGCCGGTACGATATTCGTCTTCAGAGGAGATAGCGTTTGCGTGAGGGCCTTTTTTTGGGTGAAAATCTTATTTTGAAAGGCAAATTGCAGACTTCCTGTTGGATTTATATCAAGGGTATCAGCGCTGGAGAGCACATTTGGCACTCCGGGGGTTAATCTTTCCATTTTCTGAAAATATTCACCAGTCCTGATGAGTGTGCCAAATTCTGTGAGCTTTTGAGCGTGTTTAGAGGGTCAAATTTGGGTTTGAGTTCTGGCGCACTGGAATAATAATAATAACAAGAAACAAACACTACAATTACATTAGGGTCCTGGCCTCCAGAGGCCTGGCCTTTCGGCCTCGGTCCCTAATAATAATAATACTATTATTGCATTAATTGACCTCCAATAAACATTTTTTAGGTTGATATGATATTAGTCTAAAAGACTTGCTGTGGACTTGTTTCAAGTTGCATCCTGACTTACCACTCGACAGGCTTCATGTTAATACATGTCTGCCTGACAGTGTAGTACATTTTTTTTCTTCACCTATTGAGTTGTGCTTCCTGCTTTCTGGAGAAAGAATAAATTTCATGTCTCAGAAAATATTTGACATTTAGTTTTTGCTGCTAAGTAGCTTCCTTCCTGTCTTCTAATTGGCGCCGGCATTAAGTAGAACATGTACGACATGCAAATTGGTCAGATGCACTTGGTGGCAGCTCTCTTGTTTGTCACGCAGCCTCTTTGTGAGTCTGGGCTCACCATGCCTCCCTCGTGGGCGGAGCCATCTGCCAGCAAATCGCTGAGGGTGGCTGCAGATCCAGATGTGACGCATCATTATCTGGTGACTGAGATGACTGATGGATGCTGGCACCGTCTGCTTTCACCTCATTGACGAGCCCAGCCGTGACTCCTTGTTACCACCCGCGTGCTTTATTTACTGTCGCCGCTGAGTCGGTTCAGCTGGTGGCATTAGCATTTTCAGGGTTTGCACCAAACGTGGCTTCAGGATTGTGAACCGGCGACGGTCAGAGGCATAAAGAGATTTGCTGGCTTTCAAAGAGAGAAGGTCGATTAAAAATGCATGCAGGAGCTTTTTGTCATTACGGGGCCATCAGTGGTTGCAGGTTGACAATACAATTTCACATCATGGAAATGAATTAGACTGGACTCATTCATTATGTATGCTCATTGGTTTCTTGTTCAGGATGGCCATTGTGTCATTTCTAAATAGATGAAAGCCTGGTGGGGTCGCAGATAACCCGGTAGTGTATTTCGGGATGTAAAACATTTGTTCTGCTGTCTGGCCAAAACCTCTCCGCTCTGTTCCTATCTGTGTCTCTTTGGGTCGGGGCATCAACCACATTAGAAATGGCTTTTAAAGGCAAAATTAGGACGCTGGTTTCACAACAGTATTAAGAAGCCATTGTAGGCTTTCACTTACCAATTGATGATGCAGCACAAATGACGTGATATTTAAAGGATTAGAATCGAGTAGGAAAGTGGTTGCGCAACACAAAGCCTTTAAAAACTCAAGAATTGTGATGTGATTTGCTATCAATAATGCTTTGGTTAGGCAACAAATTGTTGGATCCATCGTTAGCAATCTTACCTCACAGTGAAAAGATGGTTCAATTCCACCTGTCTGTATGGGGTTTGCGTGTAAACATTTTCACTTGATCATGAACACCAGTGCAAACACTAAACACTAAACTGCATGAATATTTAGTTTGTTTATAGTTACAAAAGATTTCTATCCATTATGTTCAGCTGAAGTTACGTCAGGTAGTTGGAAGCATAAAGGTGGGGAATGTACAGCACTTTGGCCTGGTTGAACCCATCCATCCATCCATCCATCCATCCATCCATCCATCCATCCATCCATCCATCCATCCATCCATCCATCCATCCATCCATCCATCCATCCATCCATCCATCCATCCATCCAGTTGTGAACAGTGAACAGTTCTGCAGCTTTTCATGTACAAAATAGGTAACAAGTAACAGACTCATAGGAAGGTCAATCATATTATATCTGAGTTACCAATTTTGTAATAGTGATCAAATTAGTGCTGCCAAATTGTTAAACTGCAATTCTCCTGATGATGACAGCAGTCACTTTTGAATCTGTGTGGTTTCCTGTGTGACTTGATATCACAGGCGGACTGAAATGGAGCATGGAGCCCCGGAGCTCCATTTGTTTCAGGCTTATTCTCCATTTAGCGGTTTTGTATTTACAGTTTAGTCTGATTTCCTGCGGCGTTGGCAATGGTGATTAAGTTTCACCTCGGCTCTATCGGTGTCAGAGCTGTTACCCGACAACTCTTGCTTTGTTTGGCTGATTCTCCTGTTTACCAGCTCGCATCCCTCCTCCCGGCCTGCTCGACTTACTCCGGGGTTTGGTTTATTCAGTGACGTTTCCTCCTCCTGCAGAACAGTCGGTTGACGGAGGGATCGGAGCGTCGCCCTGGTTTTCATTACCCGCGGCTGAAGCCTGGAGCTCGGCCGTATCTGTCCCTGCGTCTGTGAATGCTGAAGCCACGTTCTGTCACCTCGCCCACTCTTCCGCTGCAAATTTTTACACGATGTACCGAGCGCTTGTGTGTTTATTTACACTGTCAGATATACAGTAACCGGCGAGGCTGTTTGTGACACTGCTGTTCAAAACTGTGACTCCTTCTTTTGGGTTTATATAACACAATTATAACAGGCTGACGAGATCTGTCAAGGTCTGTCGATGCTCATTGAGAAACCTTGAAAAACATTTCTCTTTGTCTCATAACATTTGCTTTGCTGTTGACAGTGTCGTCTCATACTTTCTGCTTGTGTTTCTCATCCTGTGAAAGGATGAGACCCTCGCACTGAGGTCGGGCTATAACTTGAAGCCCCCCCCAGCTTTCACCTTGCACATACGTTGTCTCACACTCAGTAGTCATTTTCAAAAAATTGTGTGTTATGGTGAGAAAATCAGCAACGCTGTCTTCCCTATTGATCATCCTCATCTTTTGATTGTATCGTCATTATTTTTTGGGAAAATAATAGCCTAGAAATTGTCAGGAAATATTAAAAATTTTGAATATTCATGCAAACGGAGATCAAATGTCAGTCCAAAATTCACAAATATTCTATTTATAGTGATGTAACTTAATTTTAAATCTGAATTAAAAATGTCAATGTGTTTTATTTCCGATGTATCATAGTCTTCCACTCTCTCTGCATTTACTTAGTTGGCATGTTTACAAGGTTCAAGAAGTATAAACAAATGAAATTTCACGAAGTCCATTTGTTTTTATAGATTCCTGTGTAAAAGGTTATGTCGTTGAGAACATTTCACAGTGAGGTACATTGATGAGAAGCTGCACAATAAAAGAAACTGGGTCATCTGGGCTTGTACATGCCTGAACAATAAAGCTAATTGATCTGTGTCTTTTCTAAGAAATTGAACTCCCTGTTCTTTAACCTTGGATCTGTTGCTCAACCTGAATAACTGATGAGTTTATTCTCTCTTTGCTTTCTCTTCCAAGAGTTTTATTGTTTAACATTGCCAGGTTTTGTATCAGGTGTTGGTTCACTCTCAGATTGGCTGGCAGCTCCGTCTTCTGTGTTTGCAAATATTTGTTTAGGTAATCAATATAATTTATATTTCTAATAAAACATTTCAATTGCAAAACTCTTCAAATGACTCAAATCACAAAAAAAAACCTCTTTATAATCTAGAATACGTTTGTACTGCCAGTCAAACGTATCAAACAAGCTGCTGTCCTCCTTTTCCTTTTCCTCCAAAGAGCCAAAGATGAAACGTCCCTTGTCAAGAAACAAAGGATTTTTTTTGTGTGTGTGTGAAAAATGTGTTAAAGTTGAAACTGGATGATTCAGTGTCACTTGTCTTTCTCTACTTTTCTCCAGGTGGTGCTCGTATTTGCACTCAGCATCGGAGCCCTTGTAATATACTTCATAGATTCCTCTGAGTAAGTAGTTTGTTTGTTTTTTATCTCATAGTTTTAGTGCTTTGCTGCTGTCACATTAAACACTTTGTTTTGTCCTGTAGAGACACGTTAAACATGACTTCTTTTTGCAAATTGTCAGAATTTTGAGTGAAAATGTTTGTCTTGAAATGGAGTAAAAAGAAAATATAAGCTGGAAAAATTTTAAGTGTTAAGTTCTAAAGCATTTGGCATTGTAAGCTGTTTGGCTCAATGCTTCCAATCATTTTCTTTACTTTAGATTCTTAAATGTGAGCAGTGTACTAAAGCATAAAACCCACACTATGTTTTATGTTTTATTCTCATATTGCAGCTAAACCATTTAAATTGTGCAGGTAAAAATAATATTGCATCATTTACCAGGTGTATTAGGTCTCTTTGGGAAATTGTGTTTGATTTAGACGTTTGTGATTTATGTTTGCCTGCAAGGCTTCATCCATTAACTGTTTCCCAGAGACCCATAAATCCTCAAACTTGCACATATATTGCATACAAAACCAGCGGCCTTAATAACCCTGAGTGCTCACAATATAATAATTGAGAAGACATACTTGCTGTGTTTTTAATCCAATCCCCTTGTAGGTACCCTGCTGCCAGATAAACTCTGTCTAATCTCTCTAATGAAAGGATCCGACTCTCAAACACTCAGGAATGTCCAAAGTTCCTGTTTCAAACAATCGCCATCGATCATCAGGTGGGAGGAAGCGGACGACCCTTTTAGCTTGGTGTGTGCGCGTATACTGTTACTGTGGCCTCGTTGGTGTTTGGACAGGAAGCGCCATTAAGAAGTAGAGCAAACTACGCCGGGGATCAAAGCTTGTGTCGAGTCCAGATGGGGGAGTCCCTTACAGCAGAGGAGGGAAAAATCAACTGGCGAATTCGTGTAAATCAGTCTCTCGGTCCTGGAGGGAGAAATTCATGGTGTTTGTTGTTTCATACCACCGAGTGGAGCTGAGGGGAAAGCTGGCTCTGATGTGGTTGGAGAGCATGATCTCATTTCATTATCTGGACAAGCTCAGGTAGAGTTACATCCACACCGCTGCCGTCGGTGGCCTCCTGTTCTCAGGAATCGGTTGTGGCCCCGCCCGATACCTTTCACCTGATGAAGGATGACCTCCAACCTCTCTGTTTAACCTTTTCACACATAAGAAAAGAACACTGCAGCATCTGGCCAAGTGACTTATGATCAATGGGATCCAACAAAGCTCTTTGTTTGAGTTGTCATTCAAGGCTTCTTGAGGTTTATTTCCATTATTCACACTGTATTTTATCACTTGCTGACAGCCCAACAAGCCGAGTACTTAAAGCCAAAGAACAGCCAGTTAGCTGCTCTTTCTCGTGTGCTTCTAAGTGGCAGCCGACTGTAACAGATACAGCCCTTTCTGTAATTAGTCCTGTGGGGGTTTGCTGAGGCTTTCATATGATGGACAGGCTGACCTGGCTGCAAACGACAGAGAAAGAAAGAGAGACGTCAAACGCGCGGTTCAAAAAGGAGCCGTAACTGTGAGCCGCCGACACGAGGAAGCCAGTCGGGTCTTTTGAGGCCGTTTCTTTTCATAAATCTAAAAGTTTCTCTGGAGCTTCTTTCAATGGTTACATCAGGAGCCCACCGCTCCATCAGGGTTAAACCTGAATAAACAAATATTTGAAGATCTGGGACACCAAGCATGCTATTCTTCCTTTAGAGACACATTTAATGTGAATGTGGTGACTATAAGAGCTTTATAGCTCAAATCTATTCCCAAAAATACCACATCAAAAGAAAGATGTCACAGATGTCACAAACAAAGTCAACGAAAATCAGGGGATGCATTAGAGACTTTACATTTTTCAGACTTACGAACTTAGGGTCACCAAATAACCTCAAATGCATGTTTTTGTCCTGTGTGAGCAAACCGAAGCTGCAGGACAAAAACCCGCCCATGAACCAAGAACATGCTGACGTCTTTTGTTGTGAGAAGACTTTTAACTATGAAAAATAAAAGATTTACTATCGTATGTCTCCCAACTAAATAACCTTTTGATAATTTATACAACTACTTCATCAGGAAGTTTGCAAAAAGAATAATAAGTCCAGTTTTAACTTACTATTTTTCTTTTTTTTTGGCGTTTTGGATCAGTTGTAGTTCTTGATGTCTATTTAAGGACCTGTAATGAATGTGTGGTATGTGTGCGTGTGTGCGTGCGTGTGTGTGTTTGCCTGAGCGGTAAAGCTCTGTAAAGCTGAGAGGAGCTGCAGATTCAGGTGACAAGTCGTTGGAGGTTCTTCTCAGTCTCAGTGTTTTCATTCTCTCATGTAAAGCCTTAACATAGAAAGTTCACCATACTCTCTGAAAGATTCAATCCACTTATACCTGGAGTCAGGCGACAGTTTACATATCAAATTCACCAGTTAAAATCTCTATTTTCTCAATAATTGAAGCCAGTATCGGCTACTTTTTCCCAAGTAGTATTACTGCAAAGTACAAATACGCCACTAAAGTGAATAAAATAAACAAAGACTAACACGCTCCTGGTAACCATAGAAAACTAGGAGCAACAACATCTTTATTTGAAGAGCTTGGTGGTTGAAAATGGATGCGCAGACCTTTAGTAGATCAGGACCTGAATCTCTGTGTCATCCGCATCAGGAAGAAAAATATTCATTGAATGTAATGCTTCATATATAGTTGTATTAGAAGGCACCTCTCAAAATTATAATCTTCATACACAATAAAATGTACTCCTGTAATCAGCAAAACAGTTGTATTGAAAGCAACATTTCAATGAATTTTCTTTGATAGTGATATTCTGTCCAACGTCGGGCCTGCTTATGTCACTGTCAATAGAAATTCTCTGTAACTCTATAACTATAATTCAAACCTGTATAAACTGTATAAACTTTCATCATCACTAACTGTCATTTTCCTGTCTGCATGAGAACACGATCAGCAAGCGTAAATAACAATTAAGAAAACAATTGTGAACAGAAGTTGATATGCAAACACTCGCTAATAATGGATTTAATGTGTTATGTAATACAAATGCAAAGTATAATAATAAATTAGAATGCACGTTTAACAACTGCCTTAAGTATGTTTCTATGACACGTGCCTCAGTTTGCTTGAATAAGGATTAAAACATTTCCTGTGCTAAATGCTGACCTGGAATTTTCTCAATGAAATGGTTAAGAAGATCTTTAAGGATTAGTTCATATTCATGTGGCATTAATATCCAACAGGAAAAGACATCTGATGCATTAGTAAACTGATTAAAAGGAAAGCTGAACACTGTAATTATGAAACATACAACCTAATAACATGTAATAGATACAAATGGACAAATAAATTCCAATTTCACAAAGAAATAAGACAATAAATTGACGTGCAAAGATAAAAAAATAAACAAATATATTGATAAAATAGAGCTTGGAGTTTCCATGATGTCGTTTGTTGAAGTGGGACCGTCTTCTACATGTGAACTGTGCTGTCTGATCCGAGCCTGCTCAGAATGAAGGACAGAGAAGGACCAGTCCCACCGAGGACTCGGGAAGGTCTCTGATCCATAACAGGCTTAGTCCAAACCAGGCCTACTGGAACTCAATTATTTAGCGCTGCAGGTCTGCCTCTGCTGTGTGGCCTGTCAGCCTGCCACCACGGGGATTTACTGGGCTGATGTGTCATTACCGCTGTGAATCAGGGCAGAACTATCCAGCACGTCGGGGCTATTCCTGGAGACGGAGGGAAGAAGGATTCGTTCACATCGTGGTCATTTTGAAATAAACACTTCCAAATAGCTTTTTTATTTATTTATTTATTTTTTTTAAATCAGTTATATGTGCTTCAGGATTTAGCAAGAAATGTTTGTTTTTCAACGATAGCACACAACAAAAGAAAAGGACATGAAGACACAACAGTACTCCTGCTGTATTTACAACTGAGGGAAAATCAGAGTCAGCAATTAGCCTAAAATGCATGTTTTTGGACTGCATAATGGAAACTGCTGTACAGGGAGAACATGCAAACTCCTCATAAAAAGAACCTCAGTCATAACTGGAGATTCTAACCAGGTATAACCTTACTTTAAAGCTACACTGGTAACACTCCACTACTGCAATGCTTTAGATTTAATGTCTTGTTCATATTGGGATAATTATTTATGATTTTATGACAAATAAAATAATAAAAATAAATGAATGAATGAATGAATGAGTGAATGAATGAATGAATAAATGAATAAATAAATAAATAATATATTGAAGCAAAAATAAAATGGAATAGAATTAATAATGATCATGATAAATATGTAAATAGATAAATGATAGTAAAGTAGAAAAATGATACAAGTTTAATAGATATTCATGAATTGATAGGCGAAGAGAGGGAGGAATTATTCAAGGGGCAGAGTGTCTATTGAAGAAAAATAAGATAAAATATTTTCCCAAAAATCTGTTCTGCCTCTGATACAATGTGTGATCTTTTCTACTTTTAAGAAGAACATGACATTGGTGAGCCATTGACTGTAAGATGGTGCATTCTTGGATTTCTACAAGAGCAATAGACTAATAGATGACACCTGGTTAGTAAAGATGTGAATGTTATGATCTCCAACTGGGTTTTTGTATCATCAGGTGAAGCTTTTTCTTCTTCTTTGTTTTTTTTTTTTAAATTTATTACTGCTTATTGATCCAAGTGTCTGTTGAGTTACTGTACTTACACTCTAAACCAATGTGCATCATTTAGCTGAGAAACAAGATACAAAAGATTCAGGAACGAAAAGATAATACACAATGTCACATAAGGTGCAAATGTCCTTTTTTTTTTGTTGCAGATTAAGCATTTCAACATTTACAGGCTTTCAGTTTGTTCATTTTTTAAAATAATTTTTATTTAGTTTGCACCTTTTTCACCACTGTCTTTTAGCAAGAACCCAAGTATAATCCTTTCCATTAATCCTGTTATATCCTGTATAAAAGAAACATACTGCCCAAACGCAAAACTTATAAAAGTTGAAAAAAAAAAAAAAAAGGAGCTTTTTACTGCAGGAAAATGTAATAAAAGTTTAATTCAGTGTGTGTACTCAGATTTACGCTTAAGCATTCAGAGTAATACGCCGCATCTGCTGAAATGTATACTGATGTGGACTTAATGCAAATCTCGATTAGAAGCTGCATGAAGTGTGTGAGGCAGATGAGGACAGATATTCTTCCTCACATCAACGCCGTCTGCATCATAAAACCACATGATTATTTGAGTATCGCCGCTTTGCATCAGATCAGTTCAAAATAATCCCGCGAGGACTTTAATGGCACTTTATGAACTCCGCCAGGACGATTTTTT
>OMNM01034671.1:0-12466 GCA_900302745.1 Parablennius parvicornis | reverse complement strand
AAAATTTTTTGGTTTTTTTTTTTTTTTTTTTTTTTTTGCAGAACTGTGCTTTGTCATATGACAAGACATTAAAACGTAAGAAAATGCATATACCTGAGAATTACTTTCGGAAGAAAAGTTAGATTTTTGAGATTATGACTATTTTACTTTTCATTTGCTTGATTTTTAAAGACTTTAAAAATTCCTATATATATATATTTTTTTTTTTTTGTCAGAACATCTTTTGTGAAGAGTAAAAATTATGTGTTTGGCTTAATTTGTTCCCCTAAACGTTTCCACTGTATTAATATTAGAAGTTGTATAATCAATCAGGTGGCCCTGCAGGAGTAAGAGTTGCTTCACCAGAAACAAAACAATGCCTTGTTTTTATTATGAGGAAAAGGATAAAGCCGATTCCAGAAATCCCATCAAAGCAGCATCTGTTTTCTTGTATAGCACAACTTTAAATCCACATTTCCTTTGTCATCAATTTACCACCAACAGTTTGGAGGACACAAGCAGAAAGGTGACAGTTGCCATATATGGTCACTAGAGCCATAAAGGGTTAATAAATGTTTTTCTAGCCATGGACATTGTTTTACCAGACATTAAAATTGAGGACTAAGGTCTTTTATTTCCTGCTTTTATAGTTGTATATCAAATAAAAAAAATCCCTCACGGTTTGTATATATATAGAGCATCAGAAACACAAACCTTTTCAACTATGGCCAGATAATAGAGAAAACGTAATAACCAGAAACACAGCAACTGTTCCCTGTTTAATTACTTTTGTTGTGACAATGCTGTCCTATGTGTGTGATTGCTGAGTGCTGCTCACGTTATGATGATTGCTTATTCCCTCTGGGTTTTTTTTTGCAGCCAGAATGACGTATTTTACAATGATAGTTTATGACTTTGCTGGAGGATTTCCTACATTTATGTGGCCACATAGTGTTTATATCTCATCATTAACACCTCTGTGGATGACCATAGATTTCTGGGTCAGGTCACATGAAGTATAACATTTTATTGTTTACAATATATGGGTCACAGTTCACTTGGGTTTAAAGATAGAATCTCTTCAAGTAAGGTTTTTGAGAAAAAAGATAATGACGATGAACACTGCAATCAATGAACATAGTTTTTTCCCCCTCAAAATGTATAATTCAGTAATTGTTTTCCCTCTCCAGTTCTTGCCTAATGATTTTAGACATTTATATATTAAGTATATCTGTTATATTACTAATAAACTGTCTTGTCCTCTGACAGATCCACCAAACATCTGGGTCATATAAAAACGATGGACAATCAAACGGGCTTTGTTCTGGCTGACTACGCAGTCTTTGCTACCATGCTGTTCATTTCAATGGCAATAGGACTTTTCCAAGCCCTGAAGAAGGGGCGGAGGGAAGCCACAGCTGAGGATTTCTTCACTGGGGGTCGCAGCTTGCCCGCTGTGCCGGTGGGGCTGTCACTGTGCGCCAGTTTTATGTCAGCAGTCCAGGTTTTGGGTGTGCCTGCTGAAGGTTTTCGTTATGGCTTTAAATTCCTCTACATGTGCCTCGGACAAAGCATCAACTCCCTGCTGACTGCGTACCTGTTCCTGCCCGTTTTCTATAGGCTGGGGATCACCAGCACCAATCAGGTGATGTTGAACTTTCCACTACTGGCTCAGTCCTTTTAAGAACTGATGAAGAGTTTATTTTCTTACAATGGCAGACTGAACAATAACAGCCTAAAATTGCAGATGGAATTGGAAATGGGATTTTCAAATTATTTTAAAATTCAAGTTTTGTTTTTTTTCTGAGAGCACAATTTGCATGCAATCCTGTCAATACACTACTTATAAGACAGTTTCCCACATTTTATTTTGTTGTGATATTTTTATGCTCTGGTCTCTTTTCATCCCATCAAATCACTAATTAGACTTTTATTGTGATCATTGCAATAAAAATAGATATGGCAGGAGTTACACACAATACAAAGTCATTAAAAGCCTGTATAGTAAATGCATTATAAAATAATTGTAAAAGAAATCACATTCGATATCTGATTCAAGCTCATTTTTACCACTCTGAGATAAAATAATGATTCAAAAAGTATAAAAAGAAATAATGTGAATGAGAAAAAAAATAACTTGTGCCCACTGTTCCCCTTTAATAAAATAGTTTTCCTATGCGTCTCCTGTAGTTTCTATTGTAAGATGATTTTCTTTAATCAATGCTGAACCTGACCTACAAAAATATTGAGAAATACTTACTGGAAATGTGGGATAAGATATGTGAATGACTCATACGTATATGTTGTCTGTAGACATGAGATAACAATCAAGCCTCACAGAATAAATGTATTATCTAAAATTAATTGAACAGATTAAACTCCAAAGATTATTTTCTCCCGTCACAGTGTAGTAATATGCGCAGGATTCCCTTGTGACGCAGTTCAAATGCACCTGTGGCTCATCAAACACTGTAAATATTGGAGGTGAAGATGGACGAGGGGTGTGTGCTGACATGCTCTGTGTCATAACTCTTCACAGTATCTGAAGATGAGATTTGGCCGAGGGATGCAGCTGTTGGGAAGTGTCCAGTTTATCATTGCTACGGTAAGACAGGAATCATTCTGTTCTCCCTCATTCAACCTGGATTAAGACTTCACCATGTATTCAAAGAGTTTAAGGATGATAGAGAATATTTTGCAGTGGTGGTTTGAGGCTAGAGAGGTGGACTTAGAATCAAAAGTTTGCAGGTTTGATCCCCAGGTCAGTCCCTGAGCAAGACCCATCACCCCCATCAGCTCTCTGGAGAGCCGTTATGTGTCCGCACCCTAGAAATAACATTGATCAATGTGGAAAAGAAACATCCCCAAGAAAATTAATAAAGTACAATTAGTTTAAAAACAAACTTCAGCCACCAAAAACTGTGAATCACGATTGTACAAATTTTAATGCAGTGTGTTAATACATTTTCTTTTGTCCTCAGCTGCTTTATACAGGGATTGTTATCTACGCACCAGCGTTAATCCTCAACCAAGGTAATGCAGATTTGATGACCCTCCATTAACACAGAAAATGGAGAACACTCATTTAAACAAAGTGTCATTTTGTTCAGAAAGCCACACTGAAACACATTTTTAAACATTGTCTGTCCAACAGCATGGTTTTTCAAATGTTTCTGAATTCATTTGCTTGTTATTTTTTTCAATTGATATTCAACTCCCAGGATGCTCTGTGTTCACCGTCACTATTAAACTTTGACAAGCCCTTTTCTAAGTTATAGACTTATTGGCAAATGCTCATTCGCATTTTTAAAAGAAATGCATTTGACAACTGTTTAAGAATTGAATGTGTTAAACTGAAATCCACATTGTTTTTTCAGCGACTGGGCTCAATATGTGGGTGTCTTTGTTTTCTACTGGGATCATCTGCACCATGTACACCACACTGGTAAGTAACAACACAAGCTCATTGAACTTCTATGATGCTTAAAGCTCCTTGATCTACAGGATGAATGATGTAATCCCATTGTGTGAGAGTTGACTTTCAATCTGGTATATTATGGTGTGTTGTGGTTCGGCTCTTATCTGTTACGGTGTGAATATGTCTTGTCTGTGTGCAGGGTGGCATGAAAGCTGTGGTTTGGACCGACGTTTTCCAGATCGTCGTTATGTTGTCGGGGTTTATAGCCATTTTCATCCACGGCACCGTCCTGGTTGGTGGCCCTGCACGGGTACTGGAGATCGCCAACAATGGATCGCGCATTAACTTTAATGAGTAAAAACAATTTCAACTTCTAACATTTTTCGTGTTTGCTTCTTAAAGCAGTGACACGCCATGTCACTGCATCACTTTTCAATAAGAACAAATCGACCTGTAAAAGCCGTGTAGTCTTCATTACAACAACTTGATTCCAATGTAACTTGTATCTTTAAGTTGGACCTGTGATAACAGCCGTTTATTCTACAGTTTCAGTGTTGACCCACGGCAGCGATACACTTTCTGGAGCCTCTCAGTTGGGGGTGCGTTCGTCTGGCTGTCCATGTACGGGGTGAACCAGGCACAGGTCCAGCGATACATCTCCTGCAGGACAGAAAGGGATGCCCAGTGGTGAGTGGGGATCAAATGTTTGAAAATGTAAACATGCATTCAAATGGGTTAAACTTGAAAACAAATATTAGCGTAGCATATTTGAAGTGACCCCAATTTCCGACTATTTTTTTTTTTTTTGGGTGGGGGGGAAGCCAGAAGTGAAACTGCAGCTGCGTGTAACAAGATGAGAAAGTGTAACGAAGATATCAACAAACCATCCAGCACATCCATTACATAAGACTTGTATTGAGACTGTAACAAGAGATCTAAACGTAACAATGTGGGAAGGTTGTTTCCCATACTTTCCTTTAGTTTGTATATTTGGCACATATTAGTGATGTTTCAGAACACATGTTCAATATTTACAAAGTCATCAAGGCTTCAGAAGGCTATTTGTTTAAGAAGACACTATAATTGCAGACAAACCACATTGCAAGACAGCACTGAGCAAAACACCTTGATGAACTCATAAGACACGTGGTAAAAGATTAACACGAAGACATACATAGATGAGGAATTTACACAAAGATGGAAAGCAACGACTATCAGGCCTTTTATTTATGGAGCGTTGAGGAAGCAAATAACATTTTCTCTGAGCAATTCAATGAAAAGTGTCGGCAAGAAACATTTTAGAATTGACTTTCAGATGTTAGCAGTTCCTGCAAGAAGTTGATTATTTACTAAGAGCAATAAAAAGATAAGGAACCAACCTGTTTTTTTTTTTTGTTTGATTGTTTGATTACAGGGCTCTGTTTGTGAACCAGATTGGTCTCTGCCTCATTGTGAGCAGTGCAGCAACCTGTGGCATCGTCATGTTCGCCTATTACATCACTTGTGATCCTCTGACGTCTGGAAAGATTACAGCTCCTGATCTGGTAATTCAGATTAATTGATTAACTGAGAAACATGAATCATGACATGGTTTAGGCACCACGTTACAGGTAGAAGATAGACATTCATCAATACATTTCAAAATTCAGACCCAAAGGAGTTTTTATCCTTTTTTTTTTTAACCCAATCGATCTTTTGGGTATAAACTCACCAGGCCCCTGTTTTGTTAGTGTAGCTCTAATTTAAAACTGTCAAAATTAAACATATCGTACAGATTCACAAGATAAAAAAGCTCCCTGTGGATCAAACTGACTAAACACTAACGTTTCACGTTTTCATTTTTACCTCCATCTCCGTCTGGTGAAGTACATGCCGTATTTCGTGTTGGACATATTCAGAGGTCATCCGGGATTCCCAGGTCTTTTCCTTGCCTGCGCATACAGTGGGACTCTGAGGTATTTAAATTTTAGTCTCCTTAATTATATTTTCATAATGCAAGCTTTTTTTTTTTCTTCAAAACCTGTACTAAAATATAAACATACGAGTATTCAACTTTACCGTTTCATTCTTATTTATATAATTCATTATCGAATTATTGTAACTTTTTCCACCAATACTTCAACCTTCATGGCATTTTTATTTGGAGGTTGTTTTTCTTTTTTTTTTTTTTTTTACTTCATACATAATAATAAAGAAAACAACAAAAAGAACAACTCTCCAGTTCATTACAAAAAGTCACAAACATTAAGAAATCAGTCCATAAAAAACTCAAAATGGCAACAAAAAGGCCAGAAGGCCCACGCCTGGAGAGGATATATAAATACTACATAGATGAAGATACAGCAACATATTATGCTTTATTATAGTGGTTCAGTATTCTCTTTATCCTGGAGTCCCCCCTCACACTTTCTATGATGGAACCATTTTAGATAAATAGCTTCTGTGGGAACAGATCATATTCAAATAATTTTGTGGGACTACTTTTATTAAGTGAAATGTATATTACATCAGCTCTTTAGTCAAAAAGAGCCTTAACATATGTACAATGGCTGTAGTTCTAAAATGAAATTCAATGTACCTGGGGGAAAAAATAACACGGGGATCTTTTCGCTTTATGTTTTAAAAACAATGATATTCAGTTGTATTTATTCTATATATTTATGGGAGAATAACAGGTGACGCATCTTCATCTTTACTTTTAGTTCACATCAAGATAGACAAAACATTTGAGCTTGCAGATTTCATCCATCAGATCTTCCGTAATGGCGTGTGAGGGGCAGATCAACAGTCCATCACAGGGTGAATGCGCAGAGACGGACAACCACACACACACACACACACTCACATTCACACCTCGGGGCAAATTAGGGTCACCAGTTACCCTCACACAGGTTTTAGAACTATGAAAGGAAACTGTAGTACTCATGCCTGCAAGGGGGAGAACATGTGAACTCGCAAAACAACTTACAAAAGTTATATTAAAAAATGTTTTTGGGCTATTTTTTTTTTTTTTAAACTGTTGTTCTCCTAATGATTTTGATTACTGGTAACCAAGTTTCTTTTGATAGTACTGCTTCCACAAGTATCAATGCCATGGCTGCAGTGACAATGGAGGACCTGCTGCATCCCCATCTACGCCACATGACACAGAAGAAACTGGTCCTCATCTCCAAATCACTGTGTAGGTGGATTCTTGCTTTTTGTAATTGTATATTTTCCTTTTCAAACAAGATATTCATGGAAGATTGCAAATGGTAAATTTCATATCAGCAGTTGTTCATTCAACAGGTTTTGTCCAAGATTACAGGGCCAGCTCATATTTTGCATTCTTCTTCTAATAGCTTTTCTATATGGAGCTGGTTGTATCACAGTTGCCGCTCTGGCCTCCTTCTTGGACTGGGGAGTTCTTCAGGTATTACATCTACAGATTTCCATACTGTGGGACTTCTGATCTGTCATGTAAAAGCCACATCCACAAACTAAAGTAACATAACATGTGTACTCTATCTGCAAGTGGCTCACGGAAGTATATGGAATTAATGTGATGACATACAAAGCAGGAGTTTGTACTTCTGTAACTTTTCATTGCTGCTATTTTATTTCAATTGAAATGTCTTGATTGTCAGAAATGTAGACAATATGCATGTATTTGTTGAGCAGCATAGTCAGAAGGTAAAGCACTTGACAATTTGGAGTAATTTGAAGATTTCCCAAAATTTACCTTGTACAAAATTTTGCACAAAATACAATTTTGTGTTGTGTAAAAGAGTAATTTGACTGTGTGTTTCAGTATATGACTTGTGCTCTCTCTTCAGGGATCGTTCACTGTCATGGGTGTGGTCAGTGGCCCGATACTTGGCGTATTTATCTTGGGAATGTTTGTCCCAGTGGCAAATAGAGTGGTGAGTGACAGATGACTTAATTATCCAAATTGGTTCATCATGTCAATGCTGGAAATGAGCACCAGGCAGGAACCACACTATACAAATAAATGGGAACAAATGTCTTTCCTGAGCCAACGACTCCCAATAATGGAAAAAAATACAAATTGGCTGATCAGTTCATCTACATTTTATCCCGATTAAAATCTACAAGGACACTGTTGTTGCACTGTTATATGATATGATGATTATAATTATAATACGTTTTATTTGTTAGCACTTTTCATACACCCAAAGTCACTTTCACAGAAGTGATAAGTTCAAATGAACGTCAGAAACATGTTTGACAATATGAGTGTGGTTTCTTAATGCTTAAACAGGGTTATCACTAAGTGGCAAAATATATTGTGGGAATGTCAATGTGACATTTTGACTGTGATGTTTGAATCAAAGACTTTGCTGACTTTCATATTGGAACCGACACCAATTAAGAGACCGTGTCCCAAAAAGGTTGACGATTCAGATACTTGAGAGATTTTGATGGTGAAAGTAAAAGTCTCTGCTTGTTCCCACTTTAATCACGACCACTGTGGTCCTTTCAAGGAAGACCTATGAACCCCCCTAAACACTCCCCAGGCAAATACCCCGTGTTCCCCAACTGGTGCTTTGGGATGTGTAAACCACAGAGGACAAATCTCATTCTGATCTGCACAAGTAACAGATACATTTCTTTTCATCTCTTCTTGTTCTGTGTTCTTAATAATACATGAAACCAAGAGACAAAAGAAAAAGAATATGAAAATAATAAACAGCCAAATATGTTCTCTATTTCATTAGCTTTTATTTATTCAGGAGAAACCACATTGAGATTAGGAATCTCTTTTACAAGTGTGTCCTGACAACAGTACATAAGATAAGTTCACAGTGACAAAATAATACTAAAATGTTCTTAAAACAAATAAATAGCAGAGTAGACAAGTACATAAAAATAATAAAAAGTACAGTCAAAAGTAAGAGCATGTGAAAGATGAAATTATAAAAGCCACCAAATAGTTAAATAAATTAACTAAAACAAGAACAAGGTGATGTTTTTGTTTCTTGGTGCTGTAAAAGAATATTTGCATCAATGGTACAGATTGAGTCTATTAGATACTTTCGGAGTCCCATTTTAACGGCACTGGATTAGAGTTTTGTCTTTATGCTAAATCAAAGGAAAATTTAATCCGAAATGTGTCATTAAAAAAGATAAATGTTCCTCAACAACTAATGTTACCATTTCTTAGACATCTCAGGGCTTAATCTGTGTTTTCACGTGCACAACTGAACCCTGACCAATACAACAATCACAAAACGATTAAACATGCAGTTACTGGGTGACCACACGGTTCCATTAATCTCTTTATGTCTTCCAGGGGGCGTTCTCAGGCGTTATCGTGGGCTTCTGCGTTTCTCTGTGGCTCGCTGTAGGTTCAACTCTTCATCCTCCCAGTGAGAAAACCATGGGTGTCCTCCCCAGCTTCACCGAACACTGTGAATCCACGAACGCCTCCTGGGTCAGCGGGCCGAGCCAGGACCTGCACTCCATCTCCACCAAACTTCACCCAGAAAATGAGTGGTCAGTAAACTGAACAAGGGTATAAAAGTACATGAAATGTTGGATTAACAAACGTGCATTTTGTATTTGATTTGATTTGGTTTGATGGATGTAGTTGCTTGGTTTCTCTTGTTTAGTTGAGCAACTCAACTTTGCTATACTAAAAGAACACCATAAAATAATGAGACATCACTATGTACAATGTTTTAACTCTTTTTTTTTAAATTTTCTTTGTCAAGGGGCTTGCATAACTTCTACTCTATGTCCTACCTCTACTTCGGTGCGATGGCAACCAGCTCGGTTGTAATAGCTGGATTTATTGTGAGCTACATAACAGGTAAAAGAAACCCAGATTAAATATATTATAACATATAATATAATTTAACATAACACATAATTTACCTCAAACAATAATTCCTTGTAAAGTGCCCACGTGAAGGAGATTAACTGTTAACACTGTCATTGTTTTGATTTTTCAACCGATACCACAATTAGAAAGCTCAGCGTTGTGATTATTATTCCCTCTGAACCACTCAAACACAAATACTCAGTGTATTTGATCAGGTCTAAGTTGTTGCTCTAAATGTTTAAACTGAAAAATATATGAATATATCACCAGCATACATTTGTCAGTTTGAACTGTGTTATTCTTTTCACCCTGCTCATAGCTGATGTTGTTATTTTGTGTGGTTTTCACTACACTGGTGTATAATTAATAGTGTTGTTACATTTCTCTGTCTGGTCTAGTAGTGTCATGTATTTAAACCTCATGTCCACCACTCTGTTTCCTCTTTATGTACTTTTGTTTCAATTTTGTTTTAAAGAAAGATTTTGTCTCCTATACCTGCATTTCTACTGATGCTAGACTTTCCGTTGAGTGCCTTCTGTTACTGTTTTGTTAACACAGGACCAACAAAGAGGGCCAGTATTAAAAAAGGTTTGTTGTGGTGGGATCTGACGGCACTAAAAGAAGGCGAACTACCAGAACACACGGTAAGTTCTATTATCCACGCTCAACTCTTTTGTGGCTTTATTTGTTTGGAGGAAACTTTGCACAGTTGCATATAATTGCATGAGTGACTTATCGACGCTTTCTGTGTTTGTTTTCAGACCGGTGATTTTTCCACAGTGTTTCCCTGGATTGGGCTCGGAACACCGCAAGCACCTGTGAGAACAAAACAGAAATAAGTTTTTAAAGAAACTGATTTATTGCAATGACAATTAATGAAATGATGACTTTAAAATACTCTCCTATACAAATCGCCTCAATGATAGATATTAAATTAGGATGTGTAGAGGTTTTACTTTTTTTTCATTATTGAATGATGTTGTGTTTTCAAATTTAAGATATGAATACATTACACTTGTCTTAATTTTTCCTGTCCATGTGAGTAGTTTTTTCTATTTATTTTGACCTGAGTTTTCTGTCCCTTTTGCAGGGAGAGAAAGTGGCGGATAAACAACAGACTGTCCCTCTGAAGAGCCTTTCAAGAGATGACATGAATGAAAAAGAAGAATTAACAGACGATGGGAAGAATAAATCTATACTCGTAGATACATTGTTGATTTAGAGAGATAGCACATGTAACTAGATTGTCATTTAATATTTTTGTACTTTTGTATTTTCATTTGTTTGCGTTTGGTCTTTTGTATTTCAGTACAACACTTGCTTTGCTATACATTCTTTAGGACAGAGTCATATTTACAAAGTTAGGTTTTTATTTCTGTGCCAAGTATCTATAAGATAATGTTCTATCTTCAGAAATGATGAAAGCATTTTTTCACCAGCATATTCATTCTGGTATGTTCCATATCTGTACACTTGCCCACCTGCACTTCAAAAAGCATCAAGAGGTATATGACAGATGATGAATAAACGGAGTCCAGCTTGGAGTATGTACTAACAGGAATTCTATGTTCTTTTTTGCCCCATTCTCCACTCGGTTGTCATGGTGGTATTTTTACTTATAAAATTGAATTACCTTTGAGTTACAGATATCTGTTTATGTCTATATCAGAAGTTTGAAGTTTTTGCATATTCATTTTAGATACAGCACATATGCATCACACATCACATGTTTTCATTACATCTGTGCACGTAATCAGAACAGGCTTTCACAGAGAATTGTTTTCTTAAAGAATTACATAGTTGAGGGAATGAAAAGGAAAAGTGAAGGATTCCGTATCTTCAGTAGTTTTTCAGCTGTGTGTGAAGTGATGACGAGTTCACACTTGCCAGCACACAATGACTTGTTTTGAATTGTGGTACGCTGCGGTTTGACAGTTACCATTGTCGCATATTTCAAAACAACCACTGGTATAAGCATTCCATACATTTTAAAACAAGTTTTTTTTTTTAGTACATACTGAATAAAAGCATTTTTCTGATAACGATAACTAAAATATATTTCACAATATAATATATTTTGCTGACTGCGTTGGGACTTGCACTTATTGCTCCTGATGGCTCTGTTTACCATGTGGACTCTACCAACAATGTCATAGTTGAACGAGGGGTTAAAGGTTACCGAAAGCAGTGGTTCAGTTTGTAGAGGGGGTCTTTTTTTAATCACATGTCCATATATCAAGGTCTTTGAGAAAGACACTGAATCAAACATTGATGTTAATAGAGGTCGACTGTGTGTATAGACAGTCAATCTTCAAGTTAACTATCTGACTTTAAGGTCACTATTTGAAAAAATACTGTTTCTCCATCATAGTAAATGGAACAACTTCATGGTTTATCGCATTGCTGCCACTTGTTGGCAAAAGTATCTTGCTTGGATTACTGCTGTATTACTATGAGAATTTTTGTCATTCGCTGTTTTGATGTCTCTGCTCTTAGTGGATTAAGAACGTGAGAAAGCCTCTTCATATTTTTTTAGTGCAGTCAGTTCCTTGTGCTCATTTGTGCTGTGGGAGGAAACCAGTACCCAAGGAAATCCAAGCACACACTAGAGGGGAAATGCAAACTCCATGCAGAAAGACCCTGTTGGTATTCTAATCCTTGATGTTCTCATTGAGAGCTCCAACCACTGTCTCGCCATGCAGCCTGGTCCATTGTCATATTCATGTTTTAAACATAATGCAATATATTTATGGGAGAAAAGGCCACACAGTTCCAGTTGTGGAATATTTTCACCAGAGTTATTGCATATATTATTTCCTGTTGCGTTACTAATAATTAAGCTGGTGAATCTATTACAGTATTTCACATTTTGAGCATTTTACAGATTATCTGAGTAACTTTAAGAATGGGTACTCTTATTAATAGTAATTGAAGATAAAAGCGTATTTATACCAGCTCTACTACAGGGTGAATAAATCATACCTTAGTACTTCATTCTGTCAACCTCAATACATGAATGAAGACGCATGGCTGGAGCCATCATGGCTGCCACGTTGTGACAAACATTACAAAGGCACTTCATATCGCATGGGTCCTTTATTGTCTTTATCTTACACGATTCAACAGATAAAAAAGTAAGCGTAACATTTCCAGACACACTGTCTCTGAAGATGAGGGTGTAAAGCCAAGCTGCGGGTCAGTCTCTGAGGGTGAGGAGTTGTGCGTGTCCTTCCCGAATCCCCCTC
>OMNM01034670.1:13268-26342 GCA_900302745.1 Parablennius parvicornis | reverse complement strand
GAATGAATGTGGGAAGAGGAAGAGATGAAGAGGACAGAAATCAGCCTCCGAGCCGCGGAGACGAGGAACTAAGACACAGAAATGAGTTTGTTTCTACTTCAAATAGGTTTTAGGTCTCAAGTCTGAAACAAACACTGAGTTGAGCAAGAGCTCAGAAGGTTTGATTCCAACACACACGATCTGTTTTTCTGTCTTTAAGAAGAGTTCAAATGAGAATAAAGATTATCCTTCATTACTTTGACTATTTCCTTTCGGCTACATTTACAATGAAAGTCCTGAGGCCCAGTATTTGTTTCCCATATATCTGATTCTCGTGATTACACTTACTGACTAACTGGTTTGGTTAACTGGATTTTTCCTGGGTTCACTGTATCGGTGCAACTTTGGACTGTGTTGGATTGTTTCTTTGTTGATATCTATGAAAAACTGTAAAATGATTTTTTTTTAACCGATTTCACCCTTAAACTTATTTTGGGGCTACTTTTTTCCTTTTAATTAGATTTTGAACTAGTTTTGAACTTGGTTCAGTTTGGTTGTGGATTTTTTTTTGTGCTTGTCATAAACTTAAGAACAGTTTAGTTCTAGCTGAACTATGTTATTTCTTGCAGTGAGTCGTTTTAAATCAAAATGGTTTTGGGACAAATTTCGGACTATTCTTGGACTTGTCTCAGAAGAACATTTTGTGTTTCTTTTATTCCTTTGGGGAAAGTTTTGGAGTGTGTTTATGACAGCTTTTGGCTTGGCTTTGGACCAGGTGACGAAAGAGTTTTTAATCTGCTTGAGGAATCTTCCGGGACTGCTTTCAGTGGTTCTGGCTTGGTTGGTCTCAGGATGACACTTGTTTGGTTTTTGACTGATTTTTAAATCAGGTTTGGACAAACCTGGGACTGTTTCTCAGCTGACTAGTTGTGAAATGTTTTTTAGAGTAAATTGGGGCTATTTTTTTTAATAGTTTAATAACTATATTTGACAATTGGAACAAGCTTGGAACTAGTTTTGTTTAGTAGTTTTACACTTATTTTCATCCTGTTTCTTGCTGAGTATCGGCTTATTTTTACATTGCTGTCAGGACTACTTTTGCTCTGTTTTCACAGTAGTTTCATGACTCCTTGAGAGTAGTTTCAGGCTGCTGTCAAGGCCACTTTCAGCCTGATTTCAGGATGACCATTCTGCTTTTCATGCGAGCAGCCACGGAGCAGTTCTGTGTCTTTTCTCTCTTTGATGCTCGGAGTTGACCGTTGGTCTGTGATTAATGGCTGTGCTTATAAAAAGCTGGAGGACCTCTCTGTCTTTGTGGGCCTGCTCAGAGATCCCCAACAAGATAATTACAGTTTGACTCCGGAGCAGAACATCACCGCCGTGTTCTGCTGACAACTATCCAACGCGCATGTGGAGCATGTAACATGCGTCTCCATTATTCCGGCCACACATGTTGGTTTGACGGCAGCGAGGAGACTCAAGGTGAAATTATATGAGCCTCGTTTGCTTAATGAGGTTGGAAGTGGGAGGTTACAACCCACCACGATCACACATGTTCCTAACGTGTGCTTAACGTGTTCCTGCTTTTCCAGCTAACACAGTAGGATTCCTTACACATTTAAACCAATGAAGTGGGAGGCTGTAGAGTATTCCACTGTAGTTCATTGGTGAAGGAGCGATCAGGCGCCAAAAGGAGGTTTTATAGTTGTTTCCCCTCAAATAGCGATCAATTCCTCATCTGTCCATATAAATGTCTCGTATGCTCCAATGTTACCATTATAGCATAAAAAGGTGGCTATGACACTGTTATTACAGACAACTGTGGACAGCCGTGGGTGAATGTAGGAGGAAAACGTGTGAATTTGTTCCATCAAGTGGTTACTGTGGCTCAGTGTCTAAAAACAGCCTGAGTCTCTGAAATAGACTTATTTGTGAGTAAAAAAAATTCCTGTGAAGGCCGGAGTGACTGAAGAGTAAGAAATGTTTAAAGTGATAAGTGGTGCAAAAAAAAAAAAAAAAGAAGAAGAAAAAAAAAAGAAGTCACAGCAGCAGATCTGCAAGTTCCTGAAAAAAAGGTGTTGTTGATCAGTTAGTCACCGTCGTCACTTTGTCACAATCTCTGCTGCGTGTGTGAGCGTGTGTGTGGTAAACAGCAGGAGGTTTGCTTTGCAGGGGGCCTCAGTGAAGAGAGATCAACTTGTCCTTTAAATGCTTTAAATACCACAAACAAGCAGGATGAAGGTACAACAGCAGTGAATCTCTTTTTCTATTTCTCCTGTCAGAAAAGTTATGCAGAGAACATAAGCTCCTTCTTGTGCTTTTTCATCGTATAGGCCCAGTCAGGCCCCGTTTATATGACATTTTCAAGCGTGTTGTGTTTTTGCTTCAAAAGAGTTATGCAAGCAGACACTGATGGTGTTTACGTGTTTTCCTGCGATGCCACTGAGCCGGAACACACTCTGGACACATGCTGTTTACACAACAATGCCTGTGTGGTCAGATGCGTCCCTGACCACCTCGGGAAGTGCTTCGAGTGAAAGCGCTTTGGTGCCTGTTCACAACTGTCTTCAGTGATCGGATCAAAACACAAGTCAACGCCGGGTCTGAACGTGCCCATGTCTCAGAAGAAACACTTTGCCTGGCTTCACCAATCGCTGCCCCCTTGTGGTCCAGCTCCTCTCCTTCAGCATGTGAGTTTCATTTGAAAAGTTTCAGAAGTGCATCAACAAACGAAGTTTAATAGCGAAGACGCTCACAGCCGGCCGCGGCGAACACAACCTGGCAGTTTGCACTAGTTTCATGCAAGGCTGCTTCTAATGGCCGGCGCTCGACCGGCTGCCCACCAGGACGAATAAAGCCTGGGCGGCAAAGAGCAGGAGAGCAACGTGCAGGAGAAAGAGGGATTAAGAGACGGAGACAGAAACAGAAAGAGACGGATGGGTCTGCAGGCGAGCCGCCGATTTAAATAACGGAGGCTGTGGAGGGATTACAGAGTGCCGCTGCAGATTCAGAGATGGATGGAGGGAGGGAGGTGAAGACAGACTGGACGTCTGAGTAATTGGTGAACACGTTGGGGAAAGAAAAACTTCATTTTTATTGGAAGGAAAGACATCTTGTTGTGAGTGATGAATGCTGCAACGCAGAGCGGACAGAAAGAGTTTAACTTGAATTTATTGGAGCCGTCACGTGAGTTTGTGGAGCTGACTTCCAACCAAAGGTTTCTGAGTACACACAATGTCTTCAGATTTGCTCTCGATTACAATATTTAAATTTAATTCTGATTGTAACTGATTATAGTGAGGAAACGAGAAGCATTTTTACATCTAAATTTAAAAGCCATTTTAATTCCTTGGCTCTTAACCCACCTTGAGGCTCCTGTTTTTATTGTAGCCATTATTGTTTTCATCATTCACTTATTTTTTTGGTTTTTATGTCTATTTATGTTTTCAAAACATCATTTTCAAAATGTTGTGTAAATGTGAAACTTTTCTGAAACAAAAACGCAGTGTGTTGATAAAACAGAGGAAAGAGGAAATATCTCAAAAGTTTAGCAAAGCCAGACACACACATGTTTTTTTTATTGTATTTGGAGAAGGAAATTCATATCTGCAACTAAAGTCTGCTGCCATAATTTATTATTTTACAATTTTGATTATTATTTCTTAGTATTTAATCAGCTTGTTACTTTTATTTTCAATTTCAATTTCTTTTCATAAATTTTTCCATTAAATTTTACAAAATTATTATTTTATTGATCTGTGGTTTCTATTATTCTTAAATCGTAGCGGACTGCTTTGACTGAGTTTGGAACCTAAAAGGTGAGACATAGACACTTAGGAAAAATAACCAAAACTCAAACAAATAAAAAGAAACACACTCCTATATTCATATAGTATTTCATTTATGTTTACAAAAAAATCAAAAAATAAATGCATCAGAGCAGTATATATAGTTGTTTTATCCTGTTCCATTGATTTTTTTATGAATTGTCCCCTATTTTTATGTGAAAATTCTCTAAATCAAACACAAAAAAGCAGAAAACCTTATTTAATAAAAGAGAATCACTGAAGTGGAGACGTCCTTTAATGAAGGTTCACACACACTGAGGCCCCCTGAAGTTAAACTCTCTCAGTTTTGAGGCTCTGAAGTGGAGGAGAAGCCGAGCGAAGGCCTGCAGGAAGTTTCAGTTCCTGCAGGCGCTCGTGTTCAGACCGCACGGCGAAATAAAGGAAGAGACAAGGTCATATGAGAAAAGTGATGAAAACACGAGTGTGACCGTCAGCGTAAACACAGAAGTCTCCGGGCTGCTGTCAGCTCTGTCCCCCCCCGCCCTCCGACCCCCGGGGGGCGCTACGAGAGGGATGGAAGAAAATCCTTCTACTGTCTTTATGTGAGGCCGCCGTTCACAGTGAGTCACTACTTTCAAAAGTCTGGAACTGATTAATGGAAATGTAAAGAAACTAATAGTTGTTACTCACTCTTTGTCTGGCCATGACGTCTCTTTTTGTCAGTTTATAGTTTTTGTGTTCTGATTTTCTAGATCAGAAAGAACCAGAGGCCAAAGTGTCTGCAGCCGTTCTCAGAGGTTAGAGGGTTAAAATGTTTGGAGCCGGTGATTCAAAGCTCCGGTTGTGTTTGAAAAACCTGTGGAGAAAGAATCCTTCATCCTCTGGGAGGAGATTTTCCCTCCGCTGGTGCTGTGGAGTCTGAGAGCTCTGACCCAAACGGGGCACGCTGTTCCTGCCGCTCTTCAACTCCCGGCTGTAAATATCGGCCATTTTCCCGTTGAGCTGCGGCGTGTCGGAGCTGCGAGGGAATCTCAACGCATCTGTGCGCCTCCGGAGGACAGCGCGGACGCACTTACTGCTCAGATTTACAAGCCGTCTGCAGAGCACAGCGAGTGCTGGCATTGGAGAGCTACGATACGCTGCTGCTCACATGCGGGGACACAAACACGGACATAATGGGGCATGAAGTTGAGAAAAAACATGGACACACCAGAACACGAACGGACACAAAGAGAATGAAGGAACATGGAGGTTCTATATCATTCTAACACGCCCTTGAAAGAACGTTACATTTGTCTCACTTGGTTATTTTTGACATTAATCACTATATATTAGTATTTTTCTTTAAGCTTCAGCTGATTTTTTTTTTCCTCTGTGTTTATATTCCACAGATTGATTTTTGATGCGGAGTTGTAGGTAAATGCAGCGCCGGACTGCTCACGAGTGAAAGATTGCCGCTTCACATTTAACTGCAGAACCATAATAATGTGTCAAAGTAACGGCAGTGTGATGGCGACAGAGATTTGATTAAAAAAAAAAAAGAAGAAAAAAAAAAAAGGACCAACAACAACATCCTCAGTTGTATCTCAATACAGCGGCACAGAGTGGGCAAATTGATTAGAGAAAATATTTTGTCACCGCTAATCTGTGATGAGCCCTCGCAGGCCGTTAGCTGGAGTGTGCAGATGTGAAATGACGAGCGGAGCGTCGCCGGGCGTCCTCGGGGGGAAATAAAACCCTCGGCACGTCCTGAGAGGCGGCAGCTGACACACAAAGAGCTCTGAAGGTTGGAGGAGCGCTGCGCTCTGCATCCACATGCAGCAGAAGGTCGCTGCGCACAGCACGGTGAGGAAAACATCTGAATTCTAACAAAAACAACCGATCGCGAATCAAATTCCAGCGTGACCTCATCCAGTTATCTTTTTCTTCCTCGGCAGTGATGGGCGGCGAGGTCTGAGGTTTCACTTTGTGGACGATAAATGAGACTAAAACAAAGCAGGTGGGTTTCGATCTGAGAAGGAAAATCATCCCATCATCTTAACTTCTGAGGAAGATTACAAACCAGTACAAACAGCCGGGAACAATTCTAAACGACTAACTGAGGCCTCGTTCACACGCCGAGGTTTTTCACTGAAAACACAAAACCTTCCTTGTGTTTCGGGTTCCGTTTACACAACGTTGCTCAGAACGACTGCAAATGCAATTTTTGAAAACGCTACATCCACGTCTCCACTGAATCGGGAGGGAAAACGCATTAATTTGAAAATGTCCAATCCAACCTGGTTTTTATAAATTTATTGTCTGTGAGCACCTGGCATATTGCCAGATGCCTTGTCTTGCTCGTGCAGAAAGAATCTACGTACAGGTCCAAAGAAAGTCATCATGCCCTTGACTTGACCTTGACCTCACTCCATCTCCATGGAAATGGGGGAAAAAAATGCAATTTTTCTCAGGGGAAACAGGGGCAAATGCAACTATTGAAAATCCTCCGCCTCCGTTTCCACAGACGCTACAACTACCCTTCAACAAAAACTGTCAAAAAACGACATCCTTTAGAGACACTACACACAAAACACCAATCACACCTGCTCAAACTATCTCCACTACACTCACTACAACAACTACACCTTTGATACAAAAACACCCACAATGCCTTCTTCACACACTCCTCCCTCAACACACACCCCATCCTCCACACCCTCAACACACACTCCATCATCTACACCCTCCACACACACTCAACCATTTACATCCTCCAAACACACTCCATCCACTTCATCCTCCACACACTCCACCTTCTACATCATCTACACACACTCCACCTTCTACATCATCTACACACACTCCACCGTCTACACACACTCCACCCTCTGCCACCAGCAGTTCCAGTAGCTTCCTTCTCCAGACCTGATGCTGCAGGATTAAGAGACGATGAAACTCATTAGTCCCTGTCGTGATCAGTTTTTTAAACAGCTTGTGACTTTATTTATTTATCTGCTGTCTCGTGATGCTCTGTGTTTGGTATTTCTTCTCACTGTCTGCACAGCTAATTGCCCCCCTGGGGAATGATCGAGTGTCTTAAACTTGAACTCTGTAGCTCTTCCTCCAACACATCGCTGAAAATACACAAATTACATTACATATTTCATGAATTCTGCAAGTTGAAGAGATCTTTCGACCTCTAGAGCGCCACCATGTTAGACGTTCAGCCCACAGTGAGTGGATGATGTCAAGCTGCTACTCTCCAGCTGAATTTAGTTACTTGTTACATTGAGTTTCACCTCCGAGTTAATAGTGGAGAAAATACCAAGATCATTACAGCCTTTGGATTTATCACCATGTTAGATTTTAATCGGTTGTAACTGTTCACCGTTCTGGGTATCTGTCGCTCGGTTGGTAGAGTGGTGTCCTCGAACAAGACATGTGAATGTGTGCGTGAATGGGTGAATATGGTTAGAGGATCAGATTTGGGATCGGGGGTTTGCTGATTTGAATCCCACAGCTGACGTGTCACCACATTTTGGTCACTTAACAAGAACCTTGACCCCCATCAGCTCCCCAAGGCCCTAATGGCAGTCCTCTCCATCCTGGAAATGGAATTTGCCGAAGGGGATTTGATGAAGTAGGATTAGTTAAGTGTTTGTTATTTGTTATTGTCAAGTTGAATTTCTATTTTCAGTTGTATTATTGCCAGAAAAAAAGAGAGAATTAAATGGGGGCACTTTTCTGTCTTTGCTTGCTTTCTTCAGTAACTCTGATGTTTACTTCCAATGTTTCTGTAATAGTTTTCAATGTTGACGTCTTTTCTAAAGATATGAATTGCGTGAAAAAGTGTTTTTGTGGGCTAAAGTTGCTATTCCTAGAGAAAGAACAGAAATAAAACATGATCTCAGAACCATAATAATTGTGGTAATTGACTATGTACTTTTCTTCATGAGAGAGGTTCTTGGAGCGTTACTTTCTAGAAAACTGTTGAGAAAATGATTGTGAGGTTTCGACGAGCTGCTGATCCACTGTGGACCTAAGTGGCTTTGGTAGAATTCTGCTTTAGGTGAACGTATTGCAAACTGTCCTGTTGAAGTGAATAACGAACCCACTTGAGGAACTTTCGGGGCATTTAATGGTCGAAAGAGATGTTTTTGTCTCCGAACACATCGGTTTCATGACGAGAAGAAGAAAGAACCTTTGTGTGTGAGCGGAAGACGTAAGATTGGAGCTGTCACGCAGAGCTACGTTCTTCTTTCACCAACCTTTCAGCTGCGATCGCTCCACGTCTGAAGGAGAAACACTTTGTGTGACACAGTTGTGTCATTAATTTTGCAGTCGACACCTCAAAGCTGACGGTTCCGTCTCGGGGAGGCGAGCACCGTGACAGTAACACGTGTTGTTTCATTTAAACAGAGCTCAAACACGGGCCCACCTGTCACAGTCCCTCCTCCACTCTTTTCTCTGTGTTTTTCCTCCTTCTGTCACCCGGTGGATCCATCCATCACCTCCTCTGGTCCTCAACTCCCCCCCAACCCCGGGGGTCCCGCCCTCACCCGGTCTGAGCTGCGGAGGCAGAGGAGGCGAGCGGATGAATCAGCAGGCCGGAGGGCGGACCGTCCGAGAAGATGGAAGGGAGGCGTTTGTTTCGGCCTGTGGCGTTCGCAGAGGCGGGTAGAGACGGGAGGAGAGCAGCGCTGCCTTTATTTTTAGTGTGGCTGCACCACACTTCCTCCCAACTGGTTCAGTCGGCTATAAATACAGGGAAAGGTTCGCATTGTAATAATAACACTGAAAAATGTTGGTTTTTAGATAAATGCTTCATGATTGATACATCTTTTACTTCTATAGGCGGAGCAGGGTTGTGATTGATCTGCTCGACAACATAATTTCCGGTACTCCACGTTAGAGTTTGTTTTCTTGTTGCCACAGAAAACGGACAAAGTTGAGGAGCGTCTGATTAAGGGTCAATAAGTTTTGAGCACCTGGCCCTGCAAATCCACGTGTTCCAAACCGAGTTTAATGAGAGTTCACGACAAAACCTTCAAGAACTTGATGCCCACTTACGTAACGGTGGTGAATTACTTACCAACCTGAAACACCAACCTCGATGCAGAACTTACAAAGCTCTGCGATAGCGTCACGTTAACAGCCTGCCATTTAGAGTCTATCAACGGGAAAGTGTAACATGACCATCAACGGAAAAGTGTAACATGACCATGAATCTACGATGACCATAACGTCCACTGAACATCTTTCTACGTCTATGATTTCAGGAACTGCAGCCATTTTATTTCTGGGAATTTTCGCCCGAAGAAAGCAAACGTGCAGCTGCTTTCTAACAAGAACTCTAATATAAGAACAGATGTTTCTGCATTTTATACCTCGAGAAAAGCGGTGTGTTTACTTCCACTCATGTTTGCTTTCTCCTATAAAACATGCAAATAAAAAAGAACACCCTTTCTTTTCTTCACGTCTCTAGACTCTATAAGACTGGACCAACTTTCACCAACCAAACTTCTTTGTATGTAGTTAATCTTTTTGAAAGTCTCTAAATCTCATCTATTAAGTGTTTCTGGACACTAATGTGTGTGAGTTAATTTTTTCATTAGTCCATTCGGTCGAGTTTAAAAGCGATTAGGCCGACAGGAGGAGATTTAGATGTGAGGGAGCAGGTGGAGCTCTGAGAAAGGCTTCGTGTCCGAGCCGATTCGAAGCGCCGCCGACCATCGCATGAGCCCGCGATAACGCGACGTGATTTATCCGCCCGCAGAACGGAGGAGGATCAGGCCGATCGCTCATTTCTCCACTAAAATCACTTTAATTAGCCTCCGCTCGGTCGCTGGGTTACGTTGGCGAAGCGAGGGGGAGGTTTTTGGGTGAAGATCAAATTGATTTAACAGAGGAAGCGAGCGAATTTACACAAGTGACTTCACTGGATCGCTGACAGGTGTGAAACGGGGTCAGCGTGGAATTACGGCCGTAACTCAGAGCTCTCGAGTCTGACTCGTGAAGTTTTCATCCAAAGTGTCCTCAAATTGTCAGGGATGAGCCTGAATCACGGCCACCATCAGCCAATCAGCGAGGTTGTTTATCAAAATGTGCTTTGCAGCAAATGAAATGAGGGTTTTTCTTTTTCCCGACTGCGAGCCGTGCGCTGGATTTATGAGCGATGTGAGTGTTCCATTTTCACTGCGGTGCCTCTCTGGCTCCGACAAGACAACATGCCGCCGAGGTCACACCGAACAGACGACTCAACGGATATTCAACGGAGGGCATTTTTCTATATTCTGTCCATTTTGTGACATTTGTTTGACTGACAAGGCTTCCGCTCTACACACTCTGTTACACACCGTTAGATCCTGTCAACGTGAACCAAAATTATCTTTTTTCTCTCTGTCGTTCGCCCAAAAAAATTCCATCCACACGTCACTATGAACACAGCTCAACAAGATGCCCAAGGGCATGTAGTATATATGCCAAGCCTTTAGGGTGCGCTGTGACTCACCAAATACACCAAAAACGCAGAAGAAGCCATGGAGCTCACAAACATAGAGAAGAAGAGAATACTCACTCTACACACACTGTCACACATGTATACACATGCTCACCGCTAAACACTGCTTTGCATTCACTGCTACACACACACTGTTACATGCTATTACACACACACACGCACACACACAATTAGAGAAACATTAGAGAGTAAATTCTGCATATTCTGCATTTATTTGGAGAAAAAAGTTACCAAAAATTGTCAAGCTGACAGATATCACTGACCCCTCAGTTATGGACGATCTGCTCCAGGGGGGAATAATCCGGATTAAAGTTTCGGTGTGTGTGTGTTTTTCTGTGTGAAGCAGGATTAAGGTTTATCAGGTGTAAACAGGATTCACTGTTTACTCCAGTAAAAATGTCAACAGGAACCCTGAAAAATGATAAAAGGTGGTACAAGCACACAGTGGTATTGTTTTCTACAATCCACAAGTGCTGACGCACACGCACGCACGCACGCACGCACACACACACACACGCACATACACTGTAAGAGGTTGTGTTGGCGTGTGTGCCCTCGGCATTTTCAGCACTACGGTAAACATTTGTCATTCAGCTCAACACCTCAGGCTGTGTGTGTGTGTCTGTGTCTGTGTCTGTGTGTGTGTGTGTGTGTGTGTGTGTGTGTGTGTGTGTGTGTGTGTGTGTGTGTGTGTTTGTGTGTCTGTGTTTGTGTCTGTGTCTGTGTCTGTGTGTCTGTGTGTCTGTGTGTTTGTGTGTCTGTGTGTGTTTTGAATTAGTCTTATTCTAGTTTAAGATTTAATTCCAGGATGTCACACACCACACTGTATCGGCGTGAGGAGAGGGGAGTATAGGATAAAGATGATTAAAATAGTACCAAAACAATTTATTTATAAATTGAATTAGCTTCTGCATTTACCTTAAAATAATATACATGGTGTGTCAATTACTTTCTTGTAGTATGCTTTTTACACAACTTCAGATTCTGGTTATATGATAAGCTATATCTTAACTCAATTTGTTTTAGAGTACAAACCTACACTGTTAATGTCACCCTTTTTCTAATGTCTGTGTTCCATCTTGTACAGAATACACAGATGATGAAACCCACATTTCAAGGCTCACAACTGTGATCGTCCGCCGGATTCCAGTTGTTAGAAATGGTTCTGACAAAGCAGTGGTGGGATCATCTCGACCCGTATGTATAACAAATCCACCAACACTCTCACCTCCTCCTCACCTCTCTCTTTACCACGCTGTCTTGCTTCAGTCACTTTTTTGAAGAACATTCTGTCAACAATGATCAAGTTTGTATGTTCTGTCCACTGTGTGTTGGCTACCTGTTTGTGTTGAGATCTCAATCTTTGTTAATAAATGTCTGTTTTTGGGGAGAGCCTATTGGGAGTCATCACAGTTGAGTCTGCTGGGGGTTTTTTTGTCTGAAAACCTTGATTTTCTTCTTGAATTCTGAATGAGATGAAGGTCAATGGGAGAAACAGCCAACAAGTCATCATTTATGTTTTTTAATGCTTTGTACTGCCCAACTGTTGAAGTGTTGACACGTTTAACTGACTGTGAAATCAACATTTAACTGACTGAGAATTAATTTTAATTGTTAATGACTGTATTTCACAATGAAATGGTTTGTAGCATACTTGAGGTCTGACAAATTTATTTTCTAAGGGGTTTGTAAAAGGAAAATTTTGATTTTGTACTGACAATTCATAAAAGAAATAACCTTTGACTGGGATTGATATTAACTTTGACAACAATTACACAACTAAAGTGTGCGCGGAATATATTTGCAGATCAGACCTGTTTTGTTTACTAACAGACCTTCAGATTAATAAAGCCGATCGGCCTTCTTTACTGCATTTGTACTTGACTCAAATCTCCCTCTGCCGCCCGGAACCAGAGAAACTTTGAGTTATAGACCGGTTGTCCGCAACAGTACATTTTGAATTTGCTGATGAGTTTAAAAAGACATCTTTGAAGTATTCAAGCCGTAGATGTTTGATATGAAAACTAAAGTGTTATGTTTGGATTTAAAGCAAGTCATGAATAAAGTATGAAGAAAAGTATTAGGTGTGCAACTTAATGTTACTTGTTGCATGTTTATGCTGCTCAGCAGTGTTTAAACATTTTAATATAGACGGTCATCAACTCATTCGATCATTCTGATCTCATGAATCTCGATAAGTACATCTTAAACAACTGAAAGTGTTAAAAAACTGGATATTTCACATAGCGAGTCAGTAGACATTACTTTTGTAATAAGTCATCTTCTATTATTTCAGTACAACCCACTGGTTACATATAATAAAAAAAAATTTAAAAATTACATTTGTCTGTGTTTTACAAAGCTGGGAGCCTAAATGTTTCCTGATTTCTGAGGAATTACTGTAGTGAGAAGGACAGCAGTTGCACTACTTGCCAATATCGCTCTTTGAATTAGATTTTTTTTTTCCTCTTGTGTACCTGTGTTACGGAAGAGGATTAGGGCCACTGAAGAAAAAAAAAAAATTTGGAGGTTGAAAAAAAAAAAACACTTCATGTGATTCAGAAAAAAGTCGAAAATCAAAGTAGGGATTTTTTTTTCCACAGAGAAAAAAAAAAGGCAAAAATCGATGTCGAGATTTTTTAGGGCCACCCAAGGGAAAAAAATATGTGAGTTTAAAAAAAAATAAAAAAAAATACTCATGCACTTCGACAAAAGACGAAAATCAAAGTCGAGATTTTTATTTTCCCCACGGAGTGAAGTTTTTTTTTTTTTTTTTTTTTTTTTTTTTTTTTTTCAACAAAAAAG
>OMNM01034669.1:9391-25524 GCA_900302745.1 Parablennius parvicornis | reverse complement strand
ATTTGTGGTGGTAACTGAGGGATAGCTATGATGGTATATAGGAAAATGTAAAATAATACATATATAAACTTAATATAAAGCTATATTTAATGTATATATAATATATTTAAAACTATAGACAAGCATTAACAGATACATTTACTCTAATATGAATTCATTTCAACAAGCAATATTATTGGTATAATCTGAAAGTAAATAATAAATGGACTTCACTTATAGTGCTTCTCAACTAAATGAACAGCTGGAAAGCACTATAAGCACTGTTGCTCCAATTTGGAATTCCGTGTCTTGCTCAAGGACACTTCGGTATGTTGACAGGGTGGAGAATCACACCTGCTACCTTCTGATAAGGAGACAACCACTCCGCCATCTGAGCCGGTTAAAATTTTCTACTACGTACTGTTTACATTACAATGTTTTCAAGTGAAAAGGGTGACAAAGGAAAACTTTTGTTGCGTTCCAGGTGACTGTTTACACACTGAAAAAGCCACTTTTTGAAAAGTTTTAAAATGCTCCGACTCCGTCTCCTGGGAAACGGGGCAAAACACAACTTTTCTGAATATACTGCTACTGCCCATGTGCACCACAGTTGTAATAAATAGTTCTTGTCTACATGTGAGAGCGATGAAAAATAACAACAATGGCGGTCTGCAGAGTGTCATGACTCCCAGTGTATATTCTCTGGGGTATTGGAAACTTTACTGTTTACTTCTTAAGTTATGTGCAGGTTTCTCATCCTGGAATTTAACAAACTGCCATAAAATCAATGGCCCATTTTAGAGTCCCTACATCTCACGATGTGTGTTTCCGACCTCAAAAGTCGAAAGAGGACAGATTTGAAGTAAGTGAAAGGCAAATAAGAAGAGATTTGATTTTCTTTTCACTTCAGTAATTAGCAGAGCCTTTAATGTCTGTGGAGACCTCTGACATTCATGCTTTTTAAATGAGTAACCAGCTTTACTCCTTTTCAGCCCAAACATCCTACAGTGTCCTTTTTTAGTAGCTTCTAGTCTGCTGGCACACTTTTACAGTGATTACAGATTTAAAGATATGTTTGTAACACTATTCTCTTGAAGTAAAAGTTCTTTAAAAACTCTGTTGACTTGTTTTCCGTTAAAAAAACTATATCTGTTAAAACTTTTTAGGTTATATAAGTCTGTTATATACAAAGCAGAGGTTGAAAAACATATTTGTAAGAAAGCTTGTTAGCCACAATTGGTTTGGCATTATTGTAAACGTGTTCACAGAGAAGCCTGGCAATACCGTTTGTGGAAAAAGACATTGTGATATATATATTAATTCAAAAATGAAGAACTTCTAACTAAGAATGGACAAAGCACAGGCAGGCGCTAACATAACAGCAGAAGGACAATCAAACAACAGCGCACGTTGCTTTCTAAATCAATAATAATTGACGGATGCAACTCGGTTTACAGACTATCCAAAGAGGGATCATCAATCAAGGATGAAACTGTAAACATTACTTGAATTCACTGTGACAGCTCTGAATAAATTCCTGAAAAATCAAAAGGGGGAAAATGTGCTGAAGGAGCAGAAACACAACTTCTGAAGCTTTGATTTAAAAATCTGAAATCCGAGTATCTGGTGTAGTGAATAAAGGAGAGGACTCAGCATGTGAGGCATTGCGAGCACATGGTTTCTACAGTGCGACTGGAAGAAAAATCTGTCATCCAAGTAATAAAACAAAAACATACCCATCGAGTTGTTGTAAGTTCAGAGAATCCCTGTTGTGTTTTCAGTGTTGAAGAGGCTTTTTATTTTTAGCTGCTAATTGAGCCTCTGGTGGCTCAGAGTAAAGAAAAACAAGCTCCAGCGGAGGCCCTTGTACCTTTAAAATGCCACTGAAATTATCTGAAGTGCACAGCAGTTCATGCTGTATCAAATGTGCATACAAATGCGATGCAGTTGAGAGTTTGTGAACTACAGTACTTGATTTTCTTTTTCTCCATTTGCTGAGTGCAAATCTGATCCACATAAAAAGGCTCCAAACCACTACTTTGCAAAAGAAGAGCTAAGATCTAACACAGTGTGACAACATTGCACAATGTCTTTTTGAGGACAAGCTACATTTCCCTTGAATTGAAAAGCACCATAAAGCACAGACTTTATGGGCAACTTAAGTTCAACGATCCTTGATGGCTGAAGCTGCACACTCTGTGCTTCCAGTAGTCCTTCAGTGAAGTCATCTTTAGCTTTTAGCATGACCTTCCAGCAGCTTTGAAGTTTTTGCTGAAAATGCCCACGATCATTCAGATAAGGATTCATACTCATCCTAAACAAGCATTTATGCACATCGTGGAGAAATATTTTACTATAATTCTTTATGTACCCACTGGAAATTATCTTGAAAATATCTTTGGAAAAAAAAAAAAAAAAAAAAGTGGAAAATATTGTAGCTGGCCACCCTGAGCCAAGGAGATATATCGGGACCATTGCAGTAGTTTGTCAAATACAAGTGGATAAGCGATAAACTGGGATAAACACAACAGAAAATGTGAGCAAAAATCCATACGGGGATGTTATAATTTTTCACACAGCATCAATATTTGCTCGGCATCCACCAGCAGGGCTGAGCACAAGAACTGCACAGGAATTTACCGAGTCCTCACACCCTGTTCCAGTCATTTTTATTTCCCCTTCAAGGTCCAACTGACACCATGCTGCAATTTCGTAATAAATGTCTAGACAGAAAAGTATCTTAACCTAATAAGAATATGATAATACAGTATATTAAACTACTGTGCATTACATTTTCTCAGGAAAGGAGAAACTTGCATTTTTAGTTTAAAAAGAAAGCTAGTTTCCAAAGAATAATTTAAAAAAAAGCTAATAATAATGTATTTGACTTTTTTCATGATAAACCTCCCTATGCCATGCTGTTTTTTGTTTTCATTCCATGTATCAGGTGAGCTATTCTCCCCTTAAGAATCATTAAACATTTATCATATTTGAAGCAAGAGGTGGAGGTTAACTTGTGTTAAGTTGTGTTTCCAGCTGAATGTATTTCACACACACACGATGCAATGAGGTTTTTTAGGTCTGTCAAGCCTCAGGTGTCACCATAAACAGAGGGAAACACGGGGGAACATAGAGCAGGAAAATATGTGCATTTTATTTCAAATTGTAGAGGGTTATATATAATAGATGTGCTATTTGCAGGCCCTGACTGACTTTAAAAGATATTCCGCTGTAATTTTTTCATGTTTATATTTAAAACCACTGTAGTGGCAGCTCAAGTGAAGATTTTCTTAGATCCGTTACGTTGAAGCTCTCATACCACTTAGAAATCTTCTTGATATATTGTACATAAAGGGAACAATCAGATGAAATAATGCAACCAGTTTCACCTAAAACAGTTTTCCAAGCTGATGCATTATAATGTATGTGGAAATAAGTCTGAGTGTGAAAAACTACCTTTTGGATCATGTTTGAATTATTTTGTGAAAAACCGTAAAACCATGAGATACAAAAGTACTTATCAAAAGTACTTATCACCAGCGGCACCAACTATTGGCATTAGCTGAGGAAACAGTCATGATAGTGGCTTCACAAAACCCCATATCAATTCAGAAATAATGTCATGAATGTGCATATTACAAACAATTTCAACTAATAAATATGTACTCTGCGTATATGTCACTCTGTGTTTTTGGTTAACGTTTGTCTGACAGTCACAAGAACTTCCAGGGCTCTTCCCAGGCCTGCAATCATGTTGTCATCAAATGTCAAGCAATTTTAAGCACATTACAGGAGTACAGAAGCTTCCAGGGCGCTGAACATGGGTGCAGATCATTCCTCACATTCTCAAATTTGCAGGGAGAAAATTTAAAAGGGTTGAAGTTGGTGAGATTTTATGGGTGGAAAAAAAAGTTATTTGCAAATGTTTCGTATATTTGGCTCAGTGATTCACATGAGAAAATGACTCAGCCACACCAAGCATGCTCTATATTATTGGTCACATTCAAACAGTCATGCAAATATTTTTGAGCACACTGTCGCATCCTAACGGTCGCCATGGCAATATGCACCCAGAAACTTTCACTGACTTGCCTGGGACATTGCAGCCCAAAGTTCTGTGACTCCTCTTGTTTTGCACATATGGAGGACAGTCATATTATGAGGGGGCCAGCATTCTGCATAATACAAAAATGCATGCATTCCCATATTTTTTTTTCCCCCCAGTTTTATATATCTCTCAGGATTTTCTGTGTAAAGGATGAACTGGATAACCTTGACATCATGTCAAAGATCATTAGGGAGTGATAAGAGTTGGATTAGTGACCCAGAGAGCAAACAGCCGCCCTCGCTGTGAAGGAGCTCCATTTCTGAGCCAAAAGAAAGCGGCCATCAGGGTCAGAACCAGGTCATGAGCACAACCAAGAGCATGCTTATTAATATCTTCACCATCCCCCTGGCTTGTGTACTATCCCTCAAGGTAAGTCAAGTCTTACTGTGATTCACTAAACGAGTACATTCAGCAGAAATTACTTGAAATCTGGTGTGATGGCAAATCAAACTGCCATCATTGCATGATCATTACTCCCCACAAACCCTATACTCTACTTGCTGGGTTTGGCTGTTTTGTACTTCCCAAAAATATTAGGTTGAAATAAATTAAAGGCAGTGAAAAGAACAAGGACTGACTTTTCCGTGGTTGTAAAAACTGTTTGAAATAATAACTTAGTAATTTCTTTTTTCATTGTATTCAGTTCTTTTGTCTGTCATTCAACTCTGCACATAACAGCAATGTCACTTACATCACTAAAGTGTCCCTACATTTTCCAAACTTTTGAAAGCATTCTCAAGCAAATGGCTGGAGACATAAAAAAAAAAAAAAAAAAAAAAACAATATTAAATATTGAAAAATATGTTACAACGACACATTGTGACCCACAAGAATCCTATCACAAGTAATTTACTCTGATATAACTATGAGGAGATTAGAGGTAGCCATGTTTGATGAACCGAGAGTCATTTATCTCTCTTTGCACGCAATAATCTCATTTCTCAAAAAGCCCTCGGAACTTTATGGACCACATGCATTTATTCTATTCCTTATTAGCATGCTGACCCTGCAGCCAGGGAAAGCTCCAGGTGTTTAAATCTCTGAGTCCTTCACTGTGAGTACATCTGTGAAACTAGAACAGTCAGTTGCTTTGGGTTAAACAGCAGATACAGTCTGGCTGAAGTTGATTAAAACGGCATAGAAAATCCATTTTTGTGGAAACTTCTATTTCCTTAAAAAATTATTTCTAACTGTGATATAACATTTAAAAATTGCAAATTTATACACAATAGATTCACTGTCGTAGGATGCTTTTCATTAGTAATCCAAGAGAATGTACATTGTAAAACATCTTATTGTATACTATCAGTCAACAAGGATCCACCACCGAATTTGGTTTTGAGTGTGTTTTCTTGCCCACGATGCAGATTTTTGTGCTGTTGCAACCCACATTCCATTGATTTTTAGATGTAATGAAATAAGACTGAGGGAAACATGAAGCCCAGTCCCCTCACATCACCGGATGAAGATCGGACATAATCAAAACCTGATAAGTCAAGCCAATATCATTACCAGCCCTGTTCACAGTTTGGTTTGGAGATTAACTGTGACAGTGAGCTTTGACAGGATTGATGGAGCATGCAGACAGGAGTGACACAGTGTTATTCACATCCCCCAGTCCACGCAAGAGAACCGCTTCACCTTGGTCCAGGATAATAAATGGCTGAACAAAGTCAAACGTGCCCCGACAATTACTTCTACGACTCCTACTACTACTTCCAGTTCTACACATGCACATTCATAAGAAACACATTCAGGTCAGATGTAATTGACTATTGTGTAGAAACAATAAGAGATTATGATGTACAGTCCTGTCCGCACATCCTCTTGGGGTTTCAAAGAGCCAGTATATGAAAAATGTAATGATATATTTGTGGATCATTGGCATTATTACAGAAAAAAAATCTAATTTTATCCCAACGAGTGGCTCAATTACTGAAAATAGGTAAAAAACAGACAGGCCAAGCAGTAGAACCACACACACACACACACACACACACACTCGCGCACATGTACTTTCATTTCAGGCCTTAGAAGCTGCATCAGCAGTGTTTAACCCCCTTCCTCACACTGTGCATCCACAGGCAACAATACCAGAATTGAACTCTGACTCTTTATCTCACATAATGACATGGTTTAGTTGCGTCATCTTTACCACACCATAAATACAGCCTTCTCTCCTGTAAACGCTGAAAACCATTCCAGGTTATTTCCCCTTGCTTTTGCATTGAAATGAAAAGTAGAAAATGCAATTGTCCTCATTTTCCTTTGAGTTAGAGATGCCGAAAAGGAAAACATGAGCTTCTGGGTGCTAAAGACTGAAAAAGAAAAAAAAAAAAAGAAAGGAGAAAAAAATATCTTCTGCTCCTGCTAATAAAAATCTAGTAAAGACTTGATGCCTCCTTCACGGCTCTGCAGAAGCAATGGGGTATGAGAGTGGAGGAGACGTGTTGACATGACACACAATCCAGCCCTTAAGGTTCACATTTCACGAGACAGATTTTCAGCCGCCTTGACAATAGTTTCATTTTTCTTTTCCAGTCACCGCCGTCCTAAGCGCCAGTAGCAAAAGTATGGGACCTAATTTAGAGAGTGAGATTCATAGTGCACATACTTGTGCCAACTGCACAGAAAAGAACAGAACAGAACAGAACAGAACAGAACAGAACAACAGAATACAATAGAAAAAGAGAAGAGAAGAGAAGAGAAGAGAAGAGAAGAGAAGAGAAGAGAAGAGAAGAGAGATACCTAATTAATCCAAGAGGAAAGTCCTCGTAGCATATCTCCATACAGAAAATACTACAGAATAAACAACATAGAAGTTGATAAAAAAATAAATAAATACAGCAGAATAAAGTTAAAAGAGCAGTATTAAATATTAATATATACAGGGCTAAGCAGTGACTGATATAAGCATAGAAGAATTAAATTAACAGAAAAACACAACAAACATTTACAAGGAAAAGTTATAGAGTCTTATTGTCGCTCTGTACAGTACTTTGGTGGTATTAGTCTGTTACAGAAGGTGCTCTGCTGTTGAGCAGGACATCATGGAGGGCTGACAGACGTCGTTTAGAATGGACCTCAGTTTGGACTGGATGTTCCGCACAGAGTCTGTCTGCACCTCCACCACATCACCGGCCTTTCTGATGAGTTCGTTGAGCCTGTTAGAATCTGACACAGAATCCATCAACAACAAGCACATGGGAACAATAATCTTCTGAGCATGTGTGGATCCAAACAATCCCATGTAGTGAGAATGAAATGTGGCAGGAGGGGTATGAGATATGTGTCCATACCGAACAATATACATGTCAAACACACCGACACACACTTACAGTCTACTGCTTGTCTTATAGTACATTCAGCAACTGCCTTTTTCAATCTATCCCACTGAGGTGAAGAGCTAATGTGTCAGGTCGAGGCTTTGTTCAGGGCAGAGTCACACAAGGGACTGTCAGGTGTTTGTTGAAGCTCTACGACAACACTGTAAGTTGTGCCATGTTTCATTTCACCGAACCCCATCAAGAGCTGCAGGTCTATTTATTTTTTTGCAACAGCTATTTCAGAATTGGGCTACTATTAATGTACCCAAATATAAACCAATTAAAGTAACCTCTCTGTAGTAGTAAGCAGACATTTTGATTTCTTGATAAATAATAATATACCCTTCAAATCATGTCGCTGTTGCAGGAGATATAACAAATAAATCAGCTACCTACATGGCGAGTAGCCCAGTGTGACACAGGTTGAAATGAGTTTGTTCGTGCCTCCACACAGTCTGTCGACACCCCAAAGTGTTTGTGCATGCTTTGGGGGTAAGTAAATCCTTGTTCTGAAGCACACTGTCCTTGATACTACCTTTGCCCACGTGACCTCCCCTGCCTGGTCTCCCCGAGGTGATGTCGCTCCAGTGTCAGGCCTGTCTAGTCGAGAAAACTGGATCCCGCTATCTCCCCACAGGGCTGAAGGCCCATGGTTGCGTGCCTTCGATATCTTCTCCACTGGCAGTCTACTTCCCCGAGGTCACAGTGAGTCACCCAAGCACACAGCTGAGTCACGCCCATCGGGAAGCACACAGACAAGACACTGGCACAAAGATCCCAGTGAAGTGCATTAAATATGTACATTTAACATACACTTGGAGGGGTCCTTTAACTATGTTAAAGACTTTTGACTGAAAAGTTTATATTCAGTCAAAGAAGTAAAGGTCACGAAGGCAGCTGAAGTCCTCAAGAGAGATTTTCCTCTATCAATCCCAAGGCACCTGAGATAATCTCTCCAGCATGTTAGATGTTCCCTGGCTACATCCACAGGTACACATCTAGGAGGTATTCTGACCAGATGCTCAAACTACCCCAACTGACTTTTAAGAAATCAACAGAGGAGCAGTACCATTACAACTACTTCACACGTGTCTGAGAGTCGACGTTCATAAGTGAACTTCTTTTGACTATTATATAAAGTGGTAAGCAGTCACAACAGTAACTGTAATCAAGTAGAAGTGTTGGGCAGTGATGTTTTTTTTTTTTGTCCTCCCAAGGGGGCATCATCATTTTGGTGGATGATTGTAGGGATGTCACTTCATTCACCCACACTCTGAGTCACACCAATGTTCCAATGTTTTTATGTGGAAACAACAAACTGTTGTGTTTTGGTTGTTTGTTTGCATGACAATGCTGTTGGGAGTCAGTAAACCCAGCACTTTTTGAAAATGGATTGAATTGCGCACCGTTTTTGAAATGCTCCTCTTTTCATCTGTGTGTAAACAGGGAAAACAAAAGCAAAAATTCAGTCAACAGCTTGTTCTGCACATGTGCAAGTAGATGGACAACAAAAAGGATTGAAGTTTACAGAAAAATATTTATGACTCTCAATCTTTTGAATGTAACAGTTCTGCAAAATAGTGTACATTTTGTGTAGTATAGCGTACACTATTTGCATTACATACAGAGAACAAAGACAGACTGTTTAAAGAAGCTTGAATGTTTACACCACACAATTCTCTACATGCATGTGTAAGTGATTGTATTTAAAAAAAACACACTCAGCACCAACTAGTGGCCTGACAAGCATATTACAGCATTTTCAGTGTTTCTGGCTCTTTACACGTTGCCATCTGAAGGTTCACGGTTCAAAGGAAAATAGTACTGGAAACTTGACTCTGAGCGAAAGGAAAATCAAAGTTTACATTACATTACAGTAACGTACCCATGATGGTAGGGTACACACGGGGAAAAAAACTGAAGATGCATATATGAAGGTGTCATCCAAGTGATGTTTAAACATTCACTCTCATCTTCAAGGACTTTCTCGTCTGACAATGTGGTTTGGCATGGACTCAGATGAGAAGCTGTGAAATATGAAATAGTTATACAACAGATGAATGATCTGCATCAGGAATACTTTATATTTTATGAGCGGGAATATATAATGTATGCATGTATACATTCACTTGTGTGTCTCTGTTGAATATGCAGAGAGTATGAATAAAAGAGTAAACTGGATTACTTAAATTACTGTGAAAATGCAAAAAAATGAGCTTAATCGTAGCCATACTTTCTTTTTTTTCATTGAAAAATAAAAATAATACACTGAAAATTGATTTGGGATAAACATAATAAATGGTTAGGAATTGTATTCAACATCATAAGGTAAACATGGACTAACTCTAATAGCTCAATTATATTAATTATGCCTTTTTTGTTCACAATACAACACTGTTGCCAGCATGGATTGTTTTTTGTGTGTTTTTTTTTTTTTACGAATTCTTCATGCAGGATACTTTTTGAGGTTCAATTCAATATACAAAAAACTGAACATAAAAATAAATGTGATAAAATAGACAAATAGAGCAAAAAAATTAAAAGCCACATGCACAAAACTTCAAATCTGCCAGGTCGGACCGCTTCAAAAGAGAAAATTATAAAATGGCCTGCATCAAGGCCAGAGTCATTCGCACTGAAGAGCACAGCCTCAAGGGTTGGGTTCTGGAGGCAGTGGAAGTAAGAAAGTGAGGCCTAAGGACAATGTACAGTGAGAAGGGAGCCTGGAGCCTCGTCTTGAAGGAACTGTCATACAGGGGCCGTGACCGATCTGTCAAAAATGACATGTCAGTCACGCCTCAGTAACACCAGCTGATAAAATAAACACTGTCCAATACCACCAGATGCCATTTCTGATAAAGATGGAAGTATGCTGTCAAAACATGTCAAATGTATGTTTTGAGAAGCTTACTTTATTAAAGATGAAGGCAAAAATACATATGAACAAAATAAAGGCATGATGATATAACGGAACAATTAGTGTGAGACTTTGTTTACTTATAGTTGAATTTAAGTGCGTTTTAAGGAAATTAAACTAAAACTATCATTTTGGGAAGCTGAATTAAGGTGCTCTGGAGAGCTGATGGGGTTAAGAATCTTGCTCTGGGACTCACAGTGGAGAATCGAACCCGCAAATTGCTAAACCCCTAGTCTGTTTCTCTAGCCTCCAGGCCACCACTGCCCTTAAAGGAAATTTATATAGGAGCAATCTCTTTAAATGGACCAACACTGTGTATTTCTATGCATAAAGCAATGAGCTTTGACACTTTTAATGTTTCACAAGAAAGTGCTGTCTGTGAATGTCGAGAAAAATGTCAGATCTGTACTGTAATACAGTACTCCAAGTTCAACATCACTCCTGTCTTTTTCTTTTTATTGTAATGCATTGAAGCAGCAGTCTTGGACATGAGTAGAAAATGCCGCTCGCTGTCTTGAAATGATCATTTATAAATATAAATGTCAAAGAAGATGTTTGGATGAGTGAAGATACTGAATTCAAATGACTGTGTCAAGCCGGGATGAACCATGGGCACTGACAAAAGGTCAAGGGTTTAAGGAGGTTTTTATTTAATCATTTACTCTGAACCTAAAAATAAATCCACCGAGTCCTGGGTGGCCTTTAGGAATGTGCTCACGGAGGCATCATTGATTGATGAGATTCTTCTAGATGCTAATGTGAGTTTAATCAGATTTGCGTCGATTGCTTTTCCTGTTTAGATTTTTTTTTTTTTTTTCCCTCTCGTTTTCTACTAAACGCTTGGCACTCATAGAGTAAAGGAGCATGACCTTCTCTTGAAGGTTTAGAAGGGGGGAAAATGGGGAAAAAATGAATTTAAAAAAAAAACAAATCAGTAATGATGAATTGCAGTGTATTTTATATGCAGACATAAGCTGCTTTACACCTTATAAACCTTTTAAAGCGAGACTGTAGCATAGACGACAGATGAAAATACCAACCATTACATCAAAACAAGCATTTCTCTACCTTAAAAACAATCAGCTGTGGCTCAAACATGAAGTGAATCACTACTCTCCAGTGGTCTCATATGCATTTTATTCCTGATGTGGAATGAAATGTGAACCAAGGGAAATGAAAAAAAAAAAAAAAATACTTTAACGTTTAAAACTTGCTCTTAAATCAGCTGCTACCCACTCAGGGCTACAATAGGGAACTATTTGCCTCCTAATGCATATTAATGCATATTAATAGATGATTTTCATCACTCACATCCTCTCTTCCAATTAAAAAGGACAACGCAAGCATTTCTGAGTGACGACAAAGAGTAGCACAAAGGTAAACTAGAAATTAAACAATAAAACAGGAGACACGTAAGCCCAAAAAAACGTTTGATGGAAATTGAATGGGCCAGCTGTTAAAGCATGTTTTGTCATGTACAAGCAACAACCGCTAAACTTCAGCTCATATCTGCTCTGCTTAAAACGAGTGAAATTAATATTACAGAACGCTGAGGAAAGTTGACTAAGCATGCTTGCTCTTCCGCTAACTCTGTTTACATTAATGTGGACTAACAACCACACCTGGAAGCCGTGATTTTCTGACGCTTATAAAGCAGAACTTCCTCCAGCTGGAACCTCTACAGGTTTATTGCGTGAGACAGTAAAAAATAAATAAACAAATAAATAAATAAAAAAATAAGTCAGGGGCAACAAGTTTCATTTTATCTAAGGATTCGTATTTTCAGCCAATCTTGAATCTAACAGTGGAAGATTTAAAACCCACGGTCTAAATGAAGCCTACATTAAATTTGCCCATGTGCATGTTGAAATATTATTGTTACATTATCCAGTCTTGTTTGATTTCTTTTTTTCCTGAACAATGTAAATGAGTACGGTATATCCAGTCTGAACAGAGATAGATATAATAAATGCAACACTATTGGTTGATGGACAGGAGGTCATACCGTCACATACAAAATGATAGCTTGGCTCACAATTTGTTATATTGATCACATGGTGGTGTAGTTCACCGTTTACATGCAGTTTGGAGTTTGTATGTTCTCCCATACTTCTGGGTGCTTAATCACAGCTAACAATGTCTCCTTGTCATTTTTGTTTACAGTTTTATCCATAGAGTTGTTGTCATTTCCATTAATGAATGAACACTGCTCTTTCAACCTGAACTATGAAAATGATAAATGATGACAAATGTGCGTCGTTGCACTTGTTCCTCATTTAAACGACTGTTGGCTTTCTGCCTATCCAAAAGCAAGAGAAATGACGTAAAAATCATTGAGATGTTGCACTACTCTCTCTTTTTTTTTTTTTTTTTTTAATGTCTCTACCGTCTATCCCTTTGTACCCAGTGAGAATTAGTAGCAATGGCGGGTTCAGGCCCCTCAGGTACAGGCTGCCAGACATCACATTTTAATCTTCCTCACATTGCATTATTCTTGTCACATGCACTTAACTTTTCTTGGGAAGTCTGAGGACAGATTGATTTTTCTTTTCTCATTTTTCAGTACGCTCATATTTTATTTAATTTGGCCTGATCCCCCTTTGCGAGATGACCCTTTAGCCTACTTTTATACCCGTGGTGAATAAAATCGGGTCAAAGTAAACATCGCAGAAGAATAAATATCTGTATCACAGTGAGCTTGATGATTAAGTATGAAATGTATTACCATGGGAGCAAAAAAACCCAAAAAACTGTCTTGATCTTGTCACAATTTCAAAAAAAAAAAAAAAAGAATAAATCAGTCAATGTGAAAACTATACTTGAAGCATAAAAGACAGAGAGGAAAATGAAGGAATACGTAAACCTTGTGATACAATAATAGTCAAGATACCTTTTTCTAATATTTTCACAAGCATGCCAACAACATGACCAAATATATGGGCAAACTTGGATAATATGTAACTAATGTGCTATTTCTTTGCAAGAAAATCATAGAAAGAAAGCCATATTCAGCTCTTTTGTCACAAAGGTAGCACCAGAATTGTGAGCTACAAGGGGGACCATTTAGGTTTGACATGCTGCCAATGAATGACATTAAACACCTTTCCATTTTGGTCTGTATTACATTGCTGTATATTGTCCAGATGGCTGTCAGGCGCCACTTTACTCCTCTATCTCAATTTACCTGATTCATCTCTGATGTAGAGGAGGAGGATAGTCAAGTGGAGAGATGAAACATGATGGACATTTATTTCACACACAAAGATTTCTCATCCAGATGGCGCGAGTAAGATGGATGTATTACGTAAAAATAACAAGAAGGTAGTGATTGAGTATTACCAAGTCCTTTTATACTCCAATGTTCCCTCTCTGAGAGTACATCTTCATTTAAATTTTCCAACTCCCATCACAGTGAATTTGTATTTACCAATGTTATAATGAAAGCAGATTGTTAAAAAATAATGTTTTTTTTTCCTACATGGTCTAAAAAAAAAAAAAAAAAAAAAAAAAAAGAAATTAGTGGCAGCTCCTCCAGTCTGCTTTCACCTGAAATGTGTCACTGAATAATAATATATTTGGCTGTAATTGATTGGGCAGGCTTTTGTTGCTGCTGCAACTCACAAATATAAGTGTTTTGCCAGCAGTTTGAATATTGCAAATAAACTCCAAAATAAACAAAGGCTTGCCATCATTCAATTTTTTAAAAGAAAAAAAAAAAAATCACGTCTAAAAACACAACAAACAGCTTTCTGATCTTTATTTGAATTTATAAAGATGTGTTACTTTAGTCGAGGTATTGTGTGCAACTCACCACATCTCAAGCTCACAACATGGCTACAACTGCAAACATAGCTACTAACCTCTTAAACCTTATTGATTTTTTTGTCACATGCTGGTTTTTTTTTTTTCTCTGTCGCTGGGCTCAATTTCATCCAACTCTCTGTGGATTCCATCACAGTGCAATATACCGTTGTCCCAACCCTTGTGATGTATAGCTTTTCAAGGAAAACCCTAGAAAGCTGGTAACATGACATTATCATGGTTTTCACGCCACTGGCGGCAGCTGATGCTGGCGGTATGAAGGTGCATTTGCCTCCAGCATTCACAACCGCCCCTCTGGGAGCGACATTCAGCACATCTAGCAGGAAGCCAATGGCTTGTATCTGAATACCAATACACATCTTAGACCCCCGTTGATACTCTATCTTGTCGGATACTAGAGCTGGTAGGTAGCTAAATGAATCGCGCTACTGCCTGTGTCATTGCCAGAGGCAAAGGCATTTGGTGGCTTGATAATTAGCCCAAATCAACACTTGTCTTGAAGTTGTCCTCAAACTGCCCTGCTCCAATGACATCTAGTAAAATGAAATAATCAATGGTCTTTAAAGCTTGTTCGCTTCACCTGACAAGTCTGGGTCATTAGAACTCTACACCCTTGGAAAAACCTGAAACTTGCTTCGGTCTGTTGTTGCACATTTGAATGAGGGCTGCACAATATTAGATATTTGAAAATGTTGATCACTGCGATGACAATACTATTTGAGAGAAATGCAAATACTTTAATAGATGATGTTCATGCTGTGCATTTAGATTTGCTCGTTTAAATAACAGACCTTTTGGTATTTTTTTCTGTCGCAGTCTTAGAAAAGCATGACTCCTTTTTCTTTTGTTTTGGCAACTTCATTCTACCTGCTGTTGAATATAGTCATCAAAATGGGAATCTTTCATCGTAGTCCAAACAACAACAAAAATCGCTGCTGTAAAACAGATTGAGGTCTTGCTGTTTCACTCAAGACGATATATTTCACTTTTCTTTTCAATACACGCTATTCAAAAAACAGAAACATAAGATATTGAGAATGAAACAAATTTGTTTATTTTTGTGCAAAATAAGAAAATACATTTTCTATAATGTTCTCTGAGGTTTGGGCTTTTGTGCTTAACGTCTGTAATAGTAATGAACTGCAATACGAACCAATCAACTCAAGATAGGCATTCATGTTGCAACTGTGTCAACTCGACATCCTGAGAATTATAAAAATATTGATGCCGCATCTTGCGTCTGCAAATAACTGAGTGCTGCAGTGTAGTGACTCGCCAAAGCTGCCCCCGATTAGACTTGGAGGTTAGCCACAATCTTTTTTGGTCCTAATTTCCTCATTTGCCCTCATCTACCATCACAGCACTCATTAAACTTCCCATACACACTGAGTAAGCTCAACCACTCACATTCATTGAGTGGCCATATATGTTGACATGGACACAGTGTGTCCACAGTGCATGTACATGTAATTTACCACAGATGAGTCACTGTTTTACAATAAATTATACTGGTGATAGTATAATCATGATAAGAGAAAAGCTGCAATATATTGTCCAGCCCAAATTTGAATGTACTCCCATACTATACTTACCACCTCAAACATGACTCAAGAAAGCAGCTTTTAACACTGTGAAAGTAGAGAGAAGAGACATCATATTGGAGAAAGTTCCCGAATCTTGTTAACATGCGAACACACTCATAGGCACAGACTCACACACCCATGCACACACACAAATACATTCACACACCAGCTGTCTTGGCCTAAAGCAAGAACCAAACCAGCACAGGGATTCAGCTTGTTCAGTGAAGCTGTCAAAAGCTTTGTTTCACCTTACAGATGTGGAGGTGTGTGTGCGTGTGTGTGTGTGTGTGTGTGTGTATAAGCTGTAGGGGGCCACAGTGCAGGAACAAGGGTTTGTAAGTTCATTCCTTTCACAGAGATCAAAGTCAGGCTCCTGGCCTTTACAATTTGATGTGAGC
>OMNM01034668.1:49457-67136 GCA_900302745.1 Parablennius parvicornis | reverse complement strand
CGGCAGCTTAGGCAAACAATATGTGATTGAGAGCCTTCTGGTGTCAGAACAGTTTTTGCTCTTGCAACAGGAAGTAATCTGGGATCCCTTCCTGTTGCTTCCTTTATTAAGAGCTGGCATGGCTGCCGTGCACGACCGGGGGTAGGGGTGGGGGGGAGCGCCCAAAGACAGAAGGAAGAGAGAGGATTGAGAGAGGGTGGGGGAACGATAGCAGACAGTGCCCTTGCTACTTCTAAATATACTATTTACAGTCAACATCCTAATCCAAACAATAACCGTTGTTAGATCAATTAAACTGAGCAGCTCTGTCTTAAATGTTAACATTGATATTGTTATATTATATAAAATATTAACATAATATAAGATCTTAACATGATTTTACAAATTTGTGACCAATACGTTGGGTCTTTGTTGATTTTAAGATCTTCTTCCCATTTTGAAGTGGGAAGGGATATTATGATATTTGAACATGAGAGAATTGAGATGATTTTAGAAAGTGGTTTTGGTGTTGAGATCTTCAAGAGGTTTGTTACCATCTGAGGCAAGTTCAGATCAACCTGTTCAAGATTGAACTTAGTTTGTATTATTGACTTAACTTGAAGATATTCTAAGTAGTTGTTTTGGCTAATCCCATAGGTTTTGACGAGGTCGGCAACCCCGGCTCCAGAGCCACCTGCGGCTCTTTGGTCCCTCTGCTGTGGCTCCCTGAGCCTCGGTGCCGTATGTTCCATTAATTTTTTCAACTCCATTTTTAATTTCCTTAACTCAATCAATAAACTGTCGTCCTGGGAGGCAGCATGAGTCGTCTTCCATGGCTTTGATTTTATCTTCCAATTCTTTTTCCATTTTTGTTTCCTTTTTGGTCTTGTGTGAGGAGTAAGATATGATTTTGCCTCTCATGACCACTTTAGCCATCTCCCAGAGGACGCAGGGAAAGACACCAGGCAGGTCATTTGTTTCTAAAAAAATTGCTAACTGTTTTTTAAAGAATCTGAGGAAGTCAAGATCTTTCAACAGTGATGTGTTAAATCTCCACTGTCTGATAGGAGGGGTGGTTGTTCTATTAGTAAGTGTCATAGTGACCGGTGCATGGTCACTAATGGTAATGGCGTGGATCCGTGTGTCCGAGATGTCCTTAATCAAAGAGTTACTCACCAAAAAATAATGTCATAATTTCTAAGACAAACTGTAAAACAATGCATATAGATGAAATAAAAAGGCAAACATATTTCCAACAAGTTTCCTTTATTGTTATTTTTATATATAAAAAAAACAAATCCACTGTAAAGGTAAAGCAATTTTACAAAAAAAGACGAGAAGCAACAGTACATAGTTAACACGGTTGTTTTTCAGACTATGTCCAAAATCATGACTCTAAAAGACACCATTGGTACTGCTCAGCTTTTCTAAGTCTTTCTGAAGTGACAGTGAGGCACAATGCGAACAGAAGTAACAGCGGGAATGTCCCGTCCCCTCATGCACCGGGTTACCGTTTGGACTACTCTAGGCTTCAGCATGCAGGTGGGCACTGATAAAGAGCAGCGACTGAGACCACGTGCTCAGATCCAACCAGCTCACGCTATGCAGGCGTGTGATAAACCGGGTCTGGACTGCTGGAACGTCACCGGGTGGGGGGGTTGTTATTGTTTTTTTCTACAGGCAATCTAAACAATTTACATTTTGACTACATTCTACATAGAAAAACCCTCAACATGTGAATCCTCTGTACCTGCATCGAAGTCAAATCCTGACAATGTTGAACACAAGCTGCTTTATGGTTTCTTTTTGTTAAATGGATCTAATGCCATCAAATATTCATTGTGCTGCGGGGGGAAAAAAGGAGCCAACTATGAGAACACGGGTTTGGAAAATGTGTATTTTGAATATTATTTTATAATAACAATATATATCATAATATAATATATGACACTATAACATTATTCGAATATTAAATATTTTGAACAGCCTTTCTCGCAAAGCTGATCTGAAAAACACTTTCAAATAAAAGATAAGAGCTTATAAACAGATATAGTCGATGCTTTTGCAAACCTTGTTTTGTTACATGAATGAAATAAGAAAAAACATAAAAACAGCTGTCATATGTATATCTGTTTCACTGTATTAGTCCTTTCATTTCTTTTGGTAGTTTTCAGCCAGCTCAGTGCTTTCTTCATGGTTTTTTGTTGTTTGGTGACGTGTTTATTTGAGAAACTACTGAATCATCTTTATATTTAAGAGTCACATTATTCACTTTAAAAAGCAAAGCTGCAAGGTGCCACTCTAGAGGGCTTTCAGAGTCTAATGCCAGGCTAATATCAACCCCTCCAAAACAGAGACAATAGTAGAGCTACCACCTTAAAAAATATTAGATCAGTTTACTTCACTTCACAAGAAGCAACAACGTGTAAAATACTGTCTACTTTCCAAAGTGGTGAGAACGCAGCCGAGCAAGGAGCAACACAGTATGAACAGTGAACGGTTGGATTTTTTCCATGAGTCTATCGTAATATTTTGTAACAATCACCACAGAAGGATCCCTGCCAACCCAAAGTTGAAAACCGGTTTTAAGGATTGGGTTGAATAGTCACGAATTTAATTTCCAGGCAGAAGTGGTATCATGGTTTGAGGCTACTCTGTTCGTTTCCTAAATGTTTCCTCAGTATGTTACAGTTGAAGCTCAGTAGAAGATGGTTTGTGCAGCAAAAGAAAGAAAGAAACAATAGCCTGGAAGAACTTGGATCAAGTTATTGCTGCTAAAGGTTGTTTATTAAGTTCCGGTGTCATTTTTTTATTCCAGCAGGAAAGTGAATGTTTAAAAGGTTCGAAGCACATTTAGTTTTTTCTACACTGAGACTACGATGCAGATCAGATCACATTCATGAGCCAGAAACATCAAAGTTTCTTCAGGTGCACATATTTTTCCAGCTACTGTGGCAGTGTCAGTTACTATATCACTGTGACAAAGTCATTGTCAACAAGTGTCGAGACGACAGGATGTGAGGACGGACCGGGTCCAAACAGCCTCAACATTATTCTGATGTGGGAGATGACAGCAGAGAGAAAACATGAAACTTTCACCTGAAGCTCTGCAGATTGATCATGTGGTGACGATGTTCAGGTGCAGTCCAGCACAGAGCCACAACCACTGTGTCTTTAACCATTCACACACACACACACACACACAAATCCACGTTTTTTCCTCGCATGCGTCGTACGAAAGAGATACAAGTGGAATAGATCTGAATGCAGAGTGAAACATGATGCTGCACTTCGTGTGTGTGTGTGTGTGTGTGTGTGTGTGTGTGTGTGTGTGTGTGCAGAGGAATGTATGGATGTGTGTGTGGTGCCGACCACGCGTCTGTCCAGATGGAACCGACTTGGATTCACGGGGTTCAGGAACAGGAGTCTCCAGGGAGAGGCTTTGTGTCACTTCTACCAGGAGGGGGCGGTGTTGGCCAGTCGTCTCATACGCCTGCAAATGTCAGACACCATGAGTGAAAAAATCCACTTCATGTTCAAACCCCTCCCTCACAGAGCTGCGGACACAAAAACCCCCCACACATCTCTGTGCTCACAGTCACTACTCAGATGTTTCAGATGGTAAGATATGAAAACAAAATTCTCCTTTCAAATTTCATCTTTCTGGCAAGATAAAGGCTCTAAGTTTACCTCTCCAGCTTATTTGAACATTTTTAATTTATATTCATTAAAATTACAGTCATTAAGTGTTATAATAAAACTTTTACAAGTTTCACAAAAATGACAGTTTGTGTCAGGGTCACAATGAAAGTGACATCTTGAGTGTCCAAACGGGAGAAGTAAACTTGGGATCCGAGGTTCACCGGTTCGAATCACAGTTTACAATTCAATTCAATTCAACTTAATTTATATTGTACCACATATAACACAGCTATTTCTAGGTGCACTGTTTATTACTGTGGCTCCTTGAGGTAGACCCCAGTGTGCATTAACCCACTGCTCCTAGTACGTGTAGCTGCTTTTAACTAAGAATAAGACGGCATAAATACTGAGAAGTCGTCTCCCAAATCTGATCAATAGTTTGAATTCTGTTCTTTCTTTAGCTATAAATTCATAAAAACATGTAATTGTTTTACAAGCTACAATTTAGCATGTATTTAAAATGACTGATACTTTGGACACTTTAGTAGGTGCAATTTAAGACAAGTACATTCAAGAGTCCTTTCATGTATCTTGAAGAAGAAATCAAAATAAGACCACACTATTTCATCAGTGCTCCAGCCTAATTGGCATTAATCTAGACTGCACATGGCCACCAATTAACCACAAATCTCCACATGACAAGAACAACAGAGTGAGATGGTCACAGCAGAGAGGAAGAGGAAGTAAAAAGATGTTTCTGCTCATGATGTGCAGTTCAAACATGTAGAATGAGGGGAAAAACACAGATAATATCCACTTATTGTAATTTTAATATTACTGAGTGTTTCAACGCTAAACACTAACAGTATGATTTCATAAACTCCACACATTTTCATATATGTTATAAGACACATCATGATGTACTCTGAGTAGTAGTTTAAAGGGAGCTGTTAAAGACGATCTCTGTAGTTTCTCACCTCGTGTTCCTGTCCTGGTCTCGAATCTTCTTTTCCATTTCAGCATCAGTGAGAGTCTCCAGGAGGGGGCACCACTGGTCAGCATCCCCGGTGTTACGGATGGCAATCTCTACCGTGGGTAGAGGGTTCTCACTGCATGATTTATGGCACAGTAATAAACACATAAATCAAAACAAAGTCTAATTTATTGACAATAATGACAGCTTCTTTCTCAACCAGATCTTTGGTTCTTCACTGGTTTGTTGTGTGTCCGTGCTGTTGGAAGAAGTGTCTGCGAGTTACCTGAAGGCGTACGTCCTCTGGTGCCAGCTCAGCTGACCTCGGATGCTGTAAGCGATGGTGGTGACGAACTCTCCTCCCAGACCAAGCTCCGAGCAAAGCTTCAGAGCGAAGGACTCAGGAGAGTTCTCCCTCTCTGACATGTCCCACTCAAACTGGTCCACCAGCGAGATGTTGCCCACGTGGATGTTCAGCTGAGGAGAACACAAAGAGCAAACATGTTAAAACAGGAAGAATCAGATTTTGAGTCCAGGTGCTAAAAACTGTAGCCATGTGTGGCTCTTCAGTCTTACTGTAGTGGCTCTGACGCTTTCACTGAATCATGCAGAAATAAACTTTTCTATCAGATTTGATCTGATCTGATTCACCTGCTTTTGATTTCTTCTTTAACCTTCTACCTTCAACTGCAGCCGATTGTTTCATTTCATCTGCGACTCTCAGGCTCTGTTTACATAAAAATGTCCCTCCCCTGAATCTTTCTAACTTCTGTCCCACGGCATATCAACAAAAACTACACTTGAATAAAAATCACAACCAAAAACAATTAAATAGACCCCGTCTGTTAGGGGTGTTGTTATCGTCATGTGCACAAAGAAGACCATTCTTTGCGAGCGCCTGGGAGTTGTTTGCCCAGGGTGTGTGTGCGTGTCTCTGTGGAGGTAAGTGAGGCTGCTAGCACACACAATGCTAGATTATTGACAAGAGGGTTCACTCTGTTCATTCCACCATGAAACAAATGCTCCCAGTGCTGAGGCCGCTGTGCAGAGGGAATCCTCTTGTCATCCAGCTGGTTTGGAGGCGGAGGCGAGGAAAACAAACATACTGCATGCATGTTTGTTTTCCTCGTGGTAATATGGCAATATAACAAGGCGGGTAAAATCAGCAAATTTCTTATTTATTGTGCAATTAATTGATTTATTGATTATTGTCCCAGGTCTATTGATATGGTTTAAAAAAGGGATCAAATAAATATAGTATAATTCAGAGATACATGCAAATAATAATGCTTTGTCACATGATTTCACATTCAGCTTTACCAGGAAGTATTGAAGATGATTTGTTCGCTGGATTAATGAGGCTTCATCATGTTTCTTTAGAAAGTGAAACATGATGAATATTTCTCCTTGTTTAGATTCTGATCAGGAAAAGACAATTTGACAATTTTGTATTTCTTTGGAATCCACCAGTCCCGTATTAACAGCAACATTTTTCTCCAAACAGCGTAAAGTGTCGCATGGTGACGTTACATAGCAGACCTGCACAGTGAGGAGACTTTGACTTCAGAACCAGTGTGGTCGTGGCCTCTGTTCAGAAGAAGGATGGACATAAACCAGCCCTCTGGTTGTTCTGAAAGGACCCGATTGGACCACAATCTACAGATACACCTAGACATTATTGAGACTTTTCGTTCATTCACATCAATCATCTTCATGTGAACTGTATTGCTGAGGACACTTCGGCTAATGGACAGGGTGACACGTGACAGGTTTAAACATCCATTTAACCAGTTTTTGCTGCAGTGAAAGAAGTGATGATCTGCACCTTGATGATGACTCTCTGGTCTGCCTGCTCCTCCAGGATGCTGTCAGTGGGGTAAGACTCAATCTGCTGACGGATGGCGGAGGCGATGGCCGGGACAAAGGCCAGAGGATTCAAGTCCAGGTCATCACACAAAATCTCTGCAAACATCTCTGGAGTCATCAGCTTCTCTGTGGAAGAAGAGGAGGAGGAGGAGGAGGAGGAGAAGGAGCGTGAGGGGGGGAGGACCCAGCAGCAGTAGTCTGCAGATGCTTGAGATCCCATCTGTAGCCACAGATTTACCGTTCATGTTCCAGGTGAAGGCGTCTCGCAGCTTCTGCCCATCTATCTCCATGTCCAGGCGGATGGGAACCAGCGCCTCCATCTGAGCCGCGTTCTCGTGGATCACTGCAGGGTCGTGGTCATCGAAGCTGAGCAACGCAAACACACCTCTGTCAGGCGGAGGGCATATGCTCACGCAATAACTGGCAGCAAGGACGTCTGTGTCTGTCAGTGGATCTGGGCTCATCAAAGAGACAGACTGAACTGAACTGAAAGACTTAACTGGAATATGTGTCACTTCACGTACAACAGTTTACAGCGTGTCTTCTACTGTGGTTGGCCTTCTGCCTTTCCCCTGAAAGGTACATTCATTTTATCTTAACACACTGAAGACCCACTTCTGGGTTGACAAGGGGCAAGCGGCGAGCCCAATGGCTGTGACCACGCCTCCTAGCAGCTGGCTGCGACATCCCCGCATAGTTTGGAAACTGCTTCTTTTTTTTTAGCCTCTTTTTAACTCCTGTTTCCATTTTTCATCTAAGCATGGGGCAATGCGCACGCTGGCCGCCTTGGTGTGTTAGTGCACTCTTCACACTAACAGCCACAAAGAGTCTACCTACAGGTACCAATAACGTCACCTTGAACAATCACTGCTGTACATTGACAGTAATAAACACACTATGCTGTGTTTATTTTAAAAGGTAAAACCACATTGATGAATCAAGAAGGAACAACATCCAGACGAGCTGATAAGTGAAATAAAATGTTTTAGTGATCTGATGAGTCAAAGCTGCTGTTCTCGCTGTAAGTCCTGACAGGTCTGCACCACGTTCACTGATTCAGAGAAGGAGTAAACCCACCACAGGGGGAAGGTCCTCTTCTTGTCCCGGCCCATGCGGCTTCGGTTGATGGTTGTGGAGCAAGGCACAGCATCGAGGTGGTGAGAGCTGTTGGGCAGCGTGGGAACCCACTGACTACTCCTCTTCGCTTTCTGCTCCCTTCAGACAGAGACAGAGGAAAAACAAGTGTGTGAGAGGAGGGTGACACCCCCAGAACAACCAAAGATACCAAAGATATTTCATATTTGGTTCTGTTTTTACCTTACTAACTTTGTGGAGATTTATTGTTTTTGAAAAAAAATAATTTCATTTTTAACTAAAAATCCTTTACATCTGAATTGGTAAAAACAATCCTAAACACATTCACACAACATTTCCAGTAACACCCTGCGAATAAATGTACAAGATGACTTTCAAAATGTTTCATGGTCCAACTTCTCAGTATGGGTGGTGAAGGTTCATTCTGAAGAGGATGAGTTAAACTCAGATGAATATTTTCCTCACATGGATCCATAGTTTCCTTTCTAACTGTTCAAGTAGCAAAGACTGACAGGTGACGATAAGAAGAGGCGAATAAGTGGAGAGCTGACTGGGCGGTTACCTGAGGTATGCGGGAGGCTCAGTGCTGATGGACACAGCCTTGTACTTCTCATCATTCCCCTCAAAGATCTCCTCACACTCCGAGGCCTTCAGCAGAGTCACACTGGTGGCTGCGCAGACACACAATACACTTTCACCTTGTTCACATGTCATTTTTTTAAACTTAGATTTCTGTATTTCTGTCACTCTCCAGTGAAGCAGGACTCTGTCTCATGGAGTGCATGAATGCTCAGTGCATAGAAGTATAATTTATAGCAGTTTATTCCATCTTTTGTGATCTGTATATTCTGTAAATTGGAAAAAGTAGACATTGCAGAGGCAATAATTCTGAAATAAATCATGCAGTTGTATACATATGTTCACTTTTAACTATTCCACATTCACCAAAACGTTTCTGGCGCTCTCTTTTGTACCAGCAGAACAAGGTTCTCCCAAGGTTCAGTGCTGAATCCAACCACCAGCCACTCACCATGTGACGATGCTACAATTTTCTTCCTCTCCTCCACAGAGGCCAGCCTCCTCCAGAGAGACGGATATCTTTTATACAGGGAGCCTCTGAACATCCGCAGGTAGTTTCCCACCTGAAGAACAAAACATCATGTTTAGAGATTCACATCAAATTAAGCCACTTGGAAGACTAAAAACAACTAAACTCTGAAATGAGCTAAATCAGACATGGGATTCGTACAGCTGCAGCAGAAATACTAAATCTATTTAAAATGAGTTAATGTGATGAGTTAAATTAATGTGCATTCAACACAACTGTTTGACTTATATTGAAAGAGTTTGTTGTATTTACTCTGAGAATAAACGTGTGTGTAGGTTTACTTGTTTTTACTGTGATAGCTAATATAGCCAGCAATTCATATTCAATTGAAAAGTCATGATTTTTTAAAATCTATGAAGCTGTGTGCTTCTGTTGGAGAGAACCGATGTGTTCAAGTAAGATTTATATCATTTTACCTGAGAAATCAGAGTGAGAAAGTTAAAACCTATAAAGATCAGGAACATTCTCATCAAAACCATCTGGTTTCTCTGAGGACATACTGTATATTCATGATGAACAGACTGAGAATCGTTAGGATTTCCAAAAGAGAAAAGACTTGGCTCAGCCTGAATATACCTAAATGATACCTGAGCTATCTCACAGAGGTCATATAAAATTAAAATAATAAAAATATAAAGTATGTCTCCTTTATATAATATACAATTCAGTCATATAATAAAACAACACCATTCATGCCAAAAATAACCTCTCTTCCACAAGCAAGGGAACAAAAATGTATTGAAAATATCTGAGATGAATAATGAAAAATGATGAATAGAAAACCTAAATCATACCACTGAATAACATCTCTCTTCATGTCCTACTGAGCTATGCTATGAAATATTCTTATGAATAAATTTGATTTCAGTTTTGACAAAATGCATCACTACTTGTTCACTGTCATAAAGCAAACAGTCAAACAGAAGCCTGATAAAAACACTTATATAACAATCTGATTGTTTTCTTAACTTGCTTTGAAAAAGAGCACTTTATGAGATTTTGCGGACAGATGAGAAATGGTTACAGTATATTACTTGGATATCTTGTGGAATATTTTCTAATCTGTAATATTCTGTGGAAAGCACCAGTAAATTTATATACATGGATAAAAATTTCTTGAAAAACAATGAAAACCATGCATTTTCCTCAATCCGTCAAGCCTCTTCGCCCAGGAAAAAGACGACATTTGGTCAGTCTACAGGAATTAATTAATTCTCTACCGCTTATCCGGGGCCGGGTCGCGGAGGCAGCAGTCTCAGCAGAGATGCCCAGATTTCCCTCGCCCCAGACACTTCCTCCAGCTCTTCCGGTGGGACCCCAAGGCGTTCCCAGGCCAGCCGAGAGACATAGTCCCTCCAGCGTGTCCTCGGTCTGCCCCGAGGCCTCCTGCCAGAGGGACACGCCCGGAACACCTCCCTGGGGAGGCGTCCGGGAGGCATCCCAAACAGATGCCCGAGCCACCTCAGCTGGCTCCTCTCAATGTGGAGGAGCAGCGGCTCTACGCCGAGCTGCTCCCTGGTGACTGAGCTCCTCACCCTATTTATTTTTCCACTTTATTTTATTTCATTTTCGTATTCACATGAACATAAAACACCGGGCATAGCAAAAACATTCAACAAAAGTTTGAATGTGGGGTAAAGTCCTCTTAATTTTAAGTGACAGTCGCTTTATTTTGCCATTGTTTTCTGCATATAAATAAGCAGTTTGTCTGTTTTCCTGTTAAGATTGGTTCTTCCATTTTGACCTTGTCGGTAAGTTTATAGAGGTAAGTCTCACATATAAAACTAAGCACATTTGAGGTACTTCATAACTTAACATTTCACAAAGGGCTGAATGTGTACTCTCCCAGAAATTGTAGATTTGAACACAGAACTAGAATAAGATGAACATTTGCAATAAACATATCAGGATAAATTTAGTTACCATGTACAGTGCATTTATGGTCCAGAGCATAGAGGCTCAATCAGATTATATTGAAAATATATGTATTAAACATATATGTATTATACATATATTAAAATATATGTATTATACATATATTTTGAAGTACAACTTCTGTAGCGCACAGAACGCAACATCACGTAACAAAGGTCCTGTCATCGTCAGTAATATCATCATTATAATACTGGATAACATCGTGGCATACATATCGTTGGAGCCCAAGAACGTTTTCCCGAATTTCGCTTGTGTTGAATGTTATAGTGTGTTTATGGCAGTTTAAAATCGGGAATATTAAAATGTTTCAATAAGAACTGTGGCTCTCGTGCTGCAGAACAGGCGCTGCTGCTGTTTGGCCTCTGAACTTCCTGCAGATAAAATGCAATCATGTGGGTGTGTGACCCGGTGTTTGCTGTTGGTCTGAAGGCTGCACGACTGAGCTTAGCCAGTAGTTGACTTGTTTTAACCCGTCTCCCGTCCAGGAGGCTGTCGGATTGATCTACGCCGCTAGTTATCCTGTTTAGATCTGTTCAGGTGTTTCTTTGTTTACAGAGCCATCGATGTGGCTAGTTAGCATGTTAGCACCTGGAGCAGTGGTTAGCACCTGGATAACCGAGGTGAGCGGCTGAGCGCGAAACGCGAACAAATAATTTGTCACATACCTCCGAGCCCACCATGTAAAAGTCCCCATCGTGTTCTAATTGAAACTTAACGGGCTTCTGGCCGAAGGTTTTACTTAAAGCCAGTTGCATCATTGTTAAAATGCTATCCGGCTAACCAAGAAGTCGCCTTCTCTTCTGCTGGTGCGTCCAAGGTCTCTGCTCACGGTGGGAAATCCAAATACTCCCCTGTCCAGGACAGTTTTTCTAACTTTTGAAAAGAGTATCAAAACAATTTTTTGCTAAATAAACGCCGGGAAGTAATCACGATAACTACACACTATAATCGCCTTGTACATCGGCCAAGCTAAAAAGGACGTGAAATCAATGCGGTCAACGGTTGTACGAATTTTACGAAAACCACAAACGCAGCTTTCTTTCTACTTCTTTTACTGTAATGGGGTGAGGCTCCAGCTGTCGTGGTGCTTTACCTCCACCTGCTGCCCCGGAGAATGAACTACCTTTAAGTATGTGACTCGTCAATACAATAAAATTACAAAATAAATCGATCAACTCTAATAATGTTCAACATGATTATGCCAATGAACAGCTCTGGACTGTATGTCCTTCATTTTATATAAATAATCTGCAATAAAAGAGTAGATTTATCTATCCCTAGTGTGTGTATAAACAGCCTGAGGAGGCAGTTTTAGAATTGAGTTGTTATTATTATTTCTTGCTTGGTACATGCCAATCATGCAGTACTTTTCAACATTAATAATCAGGGCTTTCATACATAAATGAAAAGTATCAATATGACATTACAGGGTGTGGAAATTCTGACAAAAACTCTGGCAGGAAGCCCAATAAACAAATAAGATAAATGAACTAAATAAAATACCAAAGGGAATAAAATCAATTGTCATCCTGCTGGCTGGAAGTAATAGTAATATAAGTTCAGAACGGTCTGGTGCTGTTGTACCATCTCTATTGGTTAACTTATAAAGCATACATTCTAATGAAGCAGTCTTTATTATCATGTTTTACCCATTTTTTAAACTGTGGGGCTTTGAGGTTTTCCATTGTCTAAGAATAACTCTTGTTGCCACTGAAACCCCAAACATGATAATAGAAAATGTTCTTTTTGATATGTTAGTGATGTGTCCTTTATCACCCAGTAAACAGTCTTGGACAAAGTTGCATATTCTTTGTAACCAATTACTTAGAATATGTACAACAATCACCCAGAAGCGTTTGATAATCGAACAGGCCCAAAGACAATGTATCAAAGTTCCGTTGTCGTTTTAACATTTCCAACACAGTGAGTTATTCATAAGGCCTAATCCATTTAATCTCAGTGGGATTCCGTAATATGTTTGTGTAATCTTGTATTGTGTATATTTTCCTTTACATTGCCTTAAAAATTTTCCACATTGTAAAATTATATTCATCCATTCCTCATTTTCAAAAACAACCCCAAAGTTCTTTTCCCACAAAACCTTAAACCTTTTAGATCAGTACCCAATGCTGAGTTCATTCTTCTGTAGAATAGTAAAGCTCTGTGATGATGAGGTGGCAGAACCAAGCACTGCAAAATATGGTTGTCTTCAATTTGTCGGTCTTGTGATGTGACACAGATCCTCATCTGTAGATATTTCCAAAAATGTTCTTTTCCCTTTAGGTTATATTTATTCAGTACATCATTGTATGATATAAACACTTCACCATCAAACAAATTACCCAGAGTACATGTTCCACGGTTGTGACAACTCTGCCAGTACACTGGTGTTTCACCAACACAGATTGCAGGATTTTGCTACGAGGATGAGTATGACTGCTTATAATGAGGCACTTTAAGCATTTTGTGCCTCTTTATTCAAACTTCCTTAGAATGCAACATAATAGGGTTAGAAATTATACTTGACTGTTGAGAAAGGAGTTCTACGGGTGTGAAAGGGAGGGATGAAGATTTTTCTATAATGGTCCAGTCCAAATTATATTGTCCAGTCCAGTGTAGGGCGAGTTTCACCATCTCAATAGATATTGTCTAATATTGGGTCCGGCAAACTCAACCCGCCCTTGTCTCCAGGTGAACATCATTTTGTCAGCTCGATCCTGGGCCTTTTCCTCCAGGGCTCTGTAAAAACCCCAAGACGACTCAGTTCAAAATGTTGTCTTCCAACAAAACCAATTATCTCATCTCTGACATGAGTTCAATTTGTGATGTTTTGCCGCCTCTAACCTCTAAATTAATTCCTCTGTTGGTCGCAGGGTCCTTCACAGACAAGACGCTTTAAGTGGGAAAAAACACACAAATGTGAACGCGACGGAGGAAACAAGGATGGTGATATCAGCACAGATGAATTCCTGGAAACTGTTCAGCCCCTGGCTGCACACCAAATAGAATGAGAAATAGTCTGTAGAAAAGAAATCAGAGAAATCATGGCCAAAGAAAAAAAAAAACACGTTATATATACTGTATATGTGCTCGGTGGTGGTTTCTTTGATAGTCACTACATCAGTAGCTACTTCTGTTTAGCCTGGTTACTTAAGTATTTGCTGATTTTCTGTTCATCCTTCTCTGGAGACTTGTCCTCGTTAGCAGTTAGCTTGTTCCATGTAGCTATGAGGCTCGTTTCCTTGAAATACTGTATTTAGATGTTGGCATTTCTTACTGCCAGACGAGAAGTGCTGGGAACGTTTTTGGTTGGTCAGTAGTTAACTCCAGGTAGGTCAGTGGTTAACTCCAGGTAGGTAGATGAATAAGGCTTTGATGATGTAATTAGAAGCGAGTGATCGGAGCTCCCCCACAGTGCTGCCTTCCTGCTCAGCGTATCACGTGACTCTAACTTATGATTATGTTGTTGTTTTGGCGACCCAGATTGGAGGTTTTTGCGGGCTGGTTTTGGCCCTCGGGCTTTATGTTTTGCTGTTTTTGAAACCTCTGATATAAGTGGTCAGGGTAGGCTCATATGACAACAGCACAAAAGCAAAGTGACTCTAGTAGCTCTCCTCAGATCTCAGAACATTGCAGCCTCTTGACATTTGTCTTCGAAAAAAACTAAACTATCACCTCTTTGTGAAGTTCAGCTCAGAATGGACGGAAACCTGAATAGAGAAATCCAGAAGAATTTAAATATTTAAATATTTTAATTCTTTATAAGAACTGATTTTAACATGAGAGCTCAGTTGCAGCATATTAAGACAAACAAGTCGACTCATTTAATTAAAACATTCTGTGACATACAGATAAGAGCCGTGACTCCCCCCGTTTGAGAAGGAATTGTGAATTTCATGTAAATTAAGGCTGCTCGCTGAAAACTGAAGCTGGACACAGAATTCAAAAATACAACTGCTGGAGTTGTTTTTCTCTTCAGGGCCGCTACAGTTTGAAGAGATGAAACAATAGCATCTTTTGCCACACACATTTATTCTTTAAAAAAGTAAAATGGAAAAAAAAAAAAAAAACACTTGCCATCCAAATAAATTCATTTTGATAAGACTTTTCGGTCAATTTTTCTTCTTTCATGTATTTTTCCAGAGATGAAAACATCTTGTGAGCTTGAAGGCTTTTTTCCTTCTAAAGTTCCAACCGAAGCTTGGCAAATAGTCTTTTAGAGCAACGATCTGGTGTTAAGAAGAGTTTCTGAGGAAGATTAAAGCCGACACACACAGACAACACGCGATTTGTCTCCCAATCACGTCTCATCGTTTGGCATTCTTCATCCAGCACTCAACAAACATGTCAAAAACAAAGACCATTTTCATCCCGTCTGTCTGAGGGAAGGTCCTTGAAGTGACCTGACGGTCAGGGAGGACCCGGAGGCTTCCATTAACCCCCGAGACGCTGCCCCTCCCCCCAGGCAAAGCCCCCAGGACGCTCTTCAGGGAGCGGGTTGTAGTTGGCGTCTTCCTCAGGAGTGTCAAACAGCATCCTTCTGTGGACACACACACATTGCAGGTGTTGTTAACGTTTGGTTATAATCTCATGCTTATAAAACAGTTCCTAAGCACCAGACATCTATTACAAACCTTAAAACAAAACATTTTCGGTCATTCCCACAGTTTTACTGAACCATTATTAAATCACAGAACAATATCTGACTCACATGATGGAGGGGGTTTTGAGCCACCGTCCTCCGCCCGGCTGGTTGGGGAAAACATCCTCCAGGAAGAAGTACACGTGGCCGACAGCGATACCTGGAGCAGAGAAAGAGCAGCTTCATTCACATTGTAAAACAACTTGAGCAGAGCTCGGTGCTACACACACACACACACACACGCACACACAAGCGCGCACACACACACACACACACACACACACACACACACACACACACACCTAAAAGATCCACGATGATGGAGTTTCCCAGCAGGAGCGAGAATCCCATCAGCACCCAGGGCAGGAATGGCGCCTGGAAGTTAAGCAGGCCGAAGAAATTCATGCGGACGTTGGGGTTCCGTCGACTCCACACGTACACCAGCATGATGGTGAAGGCTTGGCCCAGAAAAACCAGACTCACAAACGTGCCAAATATCTGAAAACGTGTTAAAGAACAGCAGACACACGACGTGCTCACAGCATGACAGCTGGAACAACTTCTTACCAGCACAGAGGGTGAGGACAATCTGGAACAACAACCTCAATATTTACAGCTTTTAAAATTGGATTTGTTGAAATGAAAAGTCACTTTAAATCAGAGGAATACTACCAAGTACGACTCCAATCAGACAAGATACATTGTTATGTTTTTCAAATTATTTTAAAAGATCTGCCAGACATTGAAATAACAAAATAAGGTTGCTGTACTTACTCTTTACTAAATAAATAGGCAATCTTGTCACAACAAGGTTAAATCCTGAGAAAAAAAATCCGATCAGACATGCCACCAAACTTAAGTCTTTAAAAAAAAAAAAAAAAAAACACTAAAAGAAAGCAAGAAAATGTGTAGTAGTCGATAACAACTTCTTTTAAGATTAAGCAGAAGGAAAAAATATGGACTCATGAAAAGAACAAACACCCTGCTAGTGCGTTGTTCCACCACTGATTTCACAGCCGCCTGCAATTTCTCGGTAACGTTAAACCTGGAAACCAGAATCTGGCTGTGGAGCCTCCTCATGAACTGATTCCAGATTCACAGATTTCCAATTGAATGGCGATTTGGACTATTTGGAGGCCTTTTGTGTCCTTCTTCAATAAAAGTTTTCAGTTTTTGTTCTATGGAAAGAGACATTATCATTGTGAAAAATGTCAGAATCCCCAAACATTTCAACTGATGGAATAGGAAGTGTCCAAAAAGTCAACGTAAACATTTACTGAAGATGTAATGACGCCTTTTCCACAGTGCCTTTCCCCGACATGCCGCCTCAGTTCATCAGTGACTGGAAATGTTCATGTTTTCTTCAGAAATCCGATTGACAGCAAACAAAAGTTCATCATTTTGCTCAACACAGATTCACGATTCATCACTGAATACGACTTTCATCCAGTCATCCACCGTCCACCACTGCTTTTCCTACACCCACTGGAACCGTGGCTTTTTTCTGTTTAGGCATTAAAGATGGTTTGTTTAGTGTTTCTGTATGTAAATCCTATTTCCTCTAGACGGTTACAGCTCTGTCACGGACGTTGACTCCAGTTTCTCTTCATGTGTTCCTCATTTGTGTTGCTGAGCATTTTTTGTTTTCAAGACACGTTGCTTTAAGTTTCTTCTCCTTCATGTCTTCTTTAACTGCAGAATAATGTGCAGATTTAATCTGATGCAGGTGTTTGTTTGGCGAACTTTTTTTTTTTTTTTTTTTTTTTTTTAAACAAGTGATTCCATAATTATTAACCTCTGCTTGATTGAAAAAAAAAAAGCAATTGTTATAGACTACAGCGTTTTCTTTCTTCAAGTGTTTCTAAAAGAAAGATAGTGGCCATTTTAAATGACTGTAGTTTGGTTGCATGTCTGTGATCAAACAGCTGAATAAACGCCCTCGGCGACCAGTGACGCCACAGGTTTTACACGGGATTGTTGTCAGACAGACTAAAACTAACTAACTCAAATATTTAATTCTACATCAGCAAATCCGAATTCAGCTTTTTAGATAAAAAAAGATTTTAAAGGGTTTTTGGGGCGGGAAAAATATACGTGAGAAATGCCATGACAAGACAAAGTAAAATCTTTTCACTACTGTGGCTGCACTACATATCACATGGAAATGTGTTCAAGGATGCCTCCATGCACTCTTCATTTATAATTGATCATTAAGATCATAAACACAAGTGTTTGGTTGTTAACTTCAAGTCATATCGTAATCAAATCATGAATAACAGGGTTTCAGCGCCATGACCTAATGGAGGGCCAGACAGGAAGGATACGGTCATGAGGAGCCCTCCGAACAGGAACATGAAGACAAAGTCAGCCGTGCGGCCCCTGAACGAGCCCTCCTCCAGCATTCGACAGTATCTGTACCTGCAACAAGGCGGTCAAGGA